>APFE030573587.1:92074-113042 GCA_000404065.3 Pinus taeda | reverse complement strand
TACAAAGCTCTCTTAAGTTGGCACACATGCGACTCACAGTCGAAGGTCTCAAAACCTTCCGGCTACTCTATGTACACCTCTTCCTTAATCGTGTCATTGAGGAATGCAGTCTTCACATCCATCTAATGGATCTTCCAACCCATCTGTGTTGATAGTGCCAACATCGATCTGATATATGAGTACCTTGCTACAGGAGCAAAAGTCTCATCATAGTCGATCCCCTCGACCTGTGAGAAACCACGGGAAACAAACCTTGCCTTATGTTTCTCCACACTACCATCAACAGCATGCTTTACCTTGTAAAGCCAACGAGAACTCACAACTGACTTGTTATCTGGTCTTGGAACCACATACCAAACACTGTTCCAAACTATGGAGTCATACTCCTCCACCATAGCATCAACCCAAATCAGTTGTTGCATTGCTTCCTCAAAGGAAGATGGCTCGGTCTCAACACATTCTTCAACAAGGGCCATGTATCAGTGTACCTCTCAGGTGACCTCCTCTATCTACGCTGAGAAGATGGTTCTCCCACATTCTCTCTTGCATCTGACAATAATCTGTCAACTTCTCTTGTGCGCTTCCGTCCATCTCTGGAAGAATTTGCTTGAGTGGACATCTCCATTCCTGGAACCTTTGCACGTGGTTGCTCCGCATCAGTATGAGGCTCCTCCTCCTTATGAACCAAAAGTTCCTCCACAGCCTCTAGTTGGAGCTCCCTCTCAAGGGAAACTCGCATGGCCTTCTGCTCATTAAACTTGAGATCTCTGCAAACCACTGTCCTCCGACTGGTAAGCAAGTACACCCAATAGTTGTGGGGTGTATCAGTGTACCCCACAAGTATCACCAACTCAGTTGTCGACTCAAGCTTCTTTCGTGCATATTTTGTCACATGGCAATATACCGATGAGCCAAAGATCCTGAAGTGACCCACATCTGGTCTCTTACCGGAGAACGCTTCCTCTGGTATCTTCATCCCAAGTATACAATGCGGGCTTCTATTTTGCAAATAGACCACTGTGTTGCATGCCTCAGCGCATAAATGAAGTGGTAGGCCTTGGTCATGCAGCATCGCCCGTGCTACCCGTAGAATCGTTCTGTTCTTCCTTTCGGCCACCCCATTTTGCTGTGGGTTATGAGGTGCCGTCAACTCCCATTTAATTCCTTCCACTGCACAGAGGTCCTTAAACTCTTGAGAGACATATTACCCACCATTTTTGCTTCTCAAGGCCTTGATCTTCTTCCGTAACTCTTTCTCAACCAAAGCTTTGAACTCACAAAACTTTGAGAAGGTTTGGTCCTTCTTCTGCATGAAATAAATCCAGCATTTACGAGAAAAATCATTAACGAAAATCACATAATACCTTTGCTTCGCGATGGATGTTGTTGAGAATGGTCCACACAAATAAGTATGAACTCGCTCTAAGATCTCTTTTGCTCGACTGTCTCAATCATGAAAGGAAGACTTGGCGTGCTTTCCCAAGGTCAAGTTTACCTTTGGGAAGTCCAATAGAGATCTATTGCATTATCTTCAAGGCCCCATGATGCAGATGGCCCAATCGCCTGTGCCATAACTTGCCAATGTCTTGGCTTTGTAGCAATTATGCTTTCGAACTCAATGTTGCACAATCATCTACCTCTAGTTTATAGAGATTCTTCACTCGAATCCCAATCCTCTTGGTCTGACCTGTGGCTATGTATCTTAGGAACGCCTTTCCTTTATTGAAGACAATATCGTAGCCTTTGTCCTCCAACATCACGACCGATACCAAGTTCTTCTTTAGTCCAAGCACATACTTTACATCAGCCAAGGTGAGAGGAGCTCCATGCTCCCTCTGAAAAGCAACCGTGCCTTCTCCTGAAACATAATAATTTCCGTCGTGACCCATCTCTATGCGCATCTTGAGGTCTTTCTCCTCCAAGGTACTGAATAAAATTTTATCACTGATCATGTGGAATGAGGCTCCACTATCCAGGTACCAAACACAACCCACCATCGATGAAACCATACATGCGATAAGTCAATTTCGAACTGAGAGGCTAATGCCTCACCTTTCGATCCTTTTGTGGATCCCTTCTTGGATTTATTCAATGGGAAATTAGTTGCATAATGTCCAATATCGTGACAATTAAAGCATCTCACTTTAGATTTGTCACCTTTCTTCCCTCCATGAGAAGAATTCGATTTGGAATGGGAAGCCTTCCCTTTCCCTTTCCTTGCCTTACTCGCTAAGGCCAGATTTTCTTCATCCTCATTCTTTGATGAAGAACCATCTCGAGTGCTCCTCCTAATCTCCTCCTGCATGATATCTGACCATAGTTGTTCCCAATCCAACAGTTTCTCTCTTCCATTCACAGAGTCCTAGTAGCTATTCCATCTCTTTGGAAGACCGAGGAGAGCAAGGCTCATCATATCATCATTGGCAGTCGTTATTCCCACACTACGAAGCTCATCTCTGCAGGTGGTGAGCTTGTTCATATATGTAGAAATAGTGTTGCCCTTATCCATCTTGATTTTCCGAAACTTATCCTTGAGCGCCAATTTCCTCTGGTCACTATTGTTCTGATAAAGTTCTTGCAATGTCTTCCACATTGAAAACGGAGTCTCCTTCCCATGACGACTCGAGACAATATGGTCTTGAACTCCCTCCAGAAGAATCCATCTCGCCTTCACCACACACTTCTTCCATTCAGCCAATTCTTGTGCATTAGCTGCAGCTAGCTTGGGGATTTCTTAATCAATGAAATCCTTCAAACCATTTTCTTCTAATACCGCTTCCATTCTATCCTTCCGTGTTATGTAATTTGAGCTACCTTCCAAGGCATACTCGAGTCTCAAGCCGTAGAATGACATTGACCAACCTGAAGTATGAGATGAATTCCATTTGTACCTGCAATCCCAAACTTCAACCTTCAAATTCTATTCTCTGTATACTATTCACAACTCTGATAACCTTTAATCTAATACCATGTAGAAATTCTCACTGTAGATTAACCTGATAATGCAATACAACTAAAGAAAAATACTTAATCTACTTCTACAATCAAACTTGCGAAAGCTTAATAGATTTGAGCAAGACCAAGCAGAACACATATAACCAGAAGCAGAATAAATGCACATGAAACACAGAAGAATACTCTGGGGAAGCCTCAGCTAAAAACCCCGCTATCTATATTATCATATAAGTGGAAATATCTCAGGATTACACACAGCTTTAGCTCTCACAGCTAGCCATCTCTCAGTACAATCCTCACAGATGCTCATAGGCAAAATAGTATTCTCATTAAGTCCTCCACACTGCCCTCCAAGCTCCTATTTCCTAGTGCAATTTCTCCTGGGTGATCCTCCTGTTACCAAGTGTAACACTGATCACTCACACTGATCTCACACCCTGTAAAACTGCGCAAATCTCAAGGAATGAATTCCTTCTGCATGCAAGAGATTTTCTTATAGGAAAAAATCTTGCAAATGATAGTACATTGTCCCTGTCTTTAATCTCAACTAGGTCTTTCTCTGAATAGACATGCATGAGTTATTTATGAGAGAATCTTCAGTTATATAGAGTACACTAGTTTGACGCATGCATGCATTAACTGACTGAACTCACAATAAGTTCCTCAAACTGTTTGGAACTTATTTAATTGGACATAACTCAGTTAACTAAGCCAACTAATTACAACTCATCCTTATCTCCTTAATTAAGGGATAATCTCCTTAATTTAAGGGATAACTGTTGCATGACTTCACAAAGACTTCTAGCTCGAATTTCTCCAACTAATTAACTCAAGATGAATTAATTAATTATTTTTCAAGCAGCTGGTGAGACTAAATTCAAAGTTTAATTCTTCATTTTAATTCAAGAACAAATTAAAATTGGAATATTCTTGTTGCCACATTTCAACACCTTCAAGACCATGGGAAAGTGTTTCCATGGATTTTGTAGGAGGTATTCCTTTGTTAAGGAAAGGTCATGATTATTTGTATGTAGTTGTGGATAGGTTCAGCAAGATGTTCATGTTAATTCCTTGTAAAAATCAAATCACAGCTGAACAAATAGCTCAACTTTTCTTTCAAAATGTATGGGTTCATTTTGGATTGCCTACTTCTATTGTAAGTGATCATGATTCTCCATTTGTTGGGAATTTTTGGTCAAGTTTATGGAACTTGATGGACACCAAGTTGAGGAAAAGTACAGCCTTCCATCCACAAACAGATTGTCAAACTAAAGTGGTAAACAAGACAGTAATTCATTTTCTAAGAGGATATTGCAGCAAACATCCTATGTTGTGGGATGAATAGTTTCATTATATTTAGCATGCTTACAACCGAGCAAAACACTCTTCTACTCTAACTTTGCCTTTTGAGGCATGTCTTGGTTATTTTGCTAAAATTCCTTTGGATTTCATCTTTAAGAAAGATGTAGCTATCGATGGACATAGTAACATAGACAGGACAAAGAAATTCATTGAGCAAATTCAGTTGATTCACCAAACAATGCAAGAACAACTAGAAAAGAGTCAAGGCAAGTATAAAGCAAGGCATGATAAGCATCATGTGGATCATCAGTTTCAAGTAGGTGATGAAGTTTGGCTATACATTAGCAAGGAAAGGATTCAAGGTGAAGGTAAAAAGTTGAAACCAATTTGTTATGGTCCATTTAAAATTCTGGAAAAGATTGGTAATAATGCTTTCAAGCTTTATTTGCCTTCATATATAAAAACCTATTATGTTTTTATTGTTGAAAATTTGAGATTGTATGAGCCTCCTTTGATTGAAGATCAAGGAGAGAATGTTCAAATTCCATCTATTGAAGACTTTTCTCTAGAATACCTTGATGTGCTTTAGCAAGATACTATACTTAACATAAGGACAAGGACAACTAAAAGGGGAAATATTGATTATCTTCAGGTGGGTCTCAAGCGTACACATCCAGCAAAGGCCAAATGGATTGAAGTGGGGAAGGTGAGGGAACAGTACCCTCATCTGTTCAATAACTAAAAGTGATCCTTTTGGGATCCAAAAGGCTTCCAGTGGGGAGGAGTGATCAGGTGCTCAAAATTATACTCAAAAATCAAAGTGTCATAATCTTCAAAAACTCAACATTAGATTGAAGATCTCGTCATTCTGAATCCAACGGTGCAAACGACATTTGAATCTGAGTTCGTATGCAGAAGTTAGAGCAAGTCAAAATTCAAGTTTGACTTACCTACATGGCATGATTAAGATGATGCAGCAAGTCTTCAGGGAATAAGGAGGCACCAAGTGGAAGCCTACCATTTGCCCTTGCAAATTTATAATTGCATATCGTAGCGGTAGGTGGAAAAGGTGTTAGAAATCGACCCCCCATAGGTTGGGTTGTGATGCGATCAAATTGCAATCGCAATCGATGAAAGGGATTGTCATACAGGCATCGGCCCTGGCCCCGTCAAGCTTAGAAATGCAATGTGATGCAATCACATATCGCAATCACAGTAGTATCAAAAATCATCCCCGGTGCAAGTTAAGTCCCAAATGCGAAAGACCCTGGACGCGAGAACATTATATGTCACAGTTTAGTGCTCTGGTGGATCCGTGATATCGCAATTGCAACATTTCGCTGGGTAAACAAGACATTTCGCCTGTTGAAACTGACCGATTACAATTTGTGATAAGGCTAACAGTATGTGACCTACGGTGCGGTGAAATTCTTGCCCATTTAGCAGACTTTGGGGCTACTTTGTAGTTTTTTGCCGGTGTTAGAGCATTTTGTGGAACGATTAGAGGAAGAACTAGGAGAAGTCATAACTCCTTCACTTCTTATCCAAATTTGATGCAAAAATAGTCATTCTAGCAGTTTTGTGTATTTTGAACTCATTGAGATAGGTTTAGAGGCATATGAGCATTGTAAACACACTTTTGATGTAATTTGAGCATAATAGAGAGGCCCAAGCCATTGGAAGCTAGACCAAGGAGACATAGCCCAAGAGGGGTGAACTCCTTTATCATGTGCTTGTTGTGTGTTATATTTTGATGTTCTTTGTTGTTATATTGTTGTTGTTCAACTTAAGTTTTTATGTTAAACTGTTTATAACATTTACATAAAATAAAAAATAAAAATAAAAATAAAAAAAAATCTCATGGGAATTTGTTAATTATGCAAAAAAATTGAATCCTTAAGCACTTAAAAAAAGAAAATGATAAGCATCTTGGGTTTTATTCTAAATGGGGAATTAGTACAACATTACTAATCTACTCCATTTGAGATCACAGTGCATCCTGATGATCAGAAGAAAACCGCTTTCACTACACTTTGGGGGACTTTCATGTATGAAAGGATGTCATTCGACCTTATAAATGTAGGAGAAACTTTCCAGAGGGAAATGGACATAGCATTCATGGGAGAGCAGGACAAATTTGTGGTGGTTTATCTAGATGATAACACTGTTTTCTCCAAAACAGAGGAGCAGCACATTGAACATCTGAAACTTACCTTTGAGAAATGTCGGAAGTATGGTTTGTCTCTAAATCCCAAGAGATCCTAGTTCGCTTTGAACAAAGGAAATATTTTGGGGCGTATCGTAGCATAGGAAAGGGTAGAGATCGATCCTAAGTGGGTGGAGGCCATCAGTCATATTTCCCTACCAAGAAATAAAAAGGAGATCCAAGTCTTCTTGGGGAGGATTAATTTTTTGAGGAGATTTGTAACTAACTATGCAAAAATAATGAAAGGCATTATAGAGACGTTGAAGAAGGAGAATGAAGTAAAGTGGAGCCCAGATTCCCAGGAATCCTTCTCAAGAATCAAGAGAGATTTTATAGAGGCCCCAGTGTTAGTCAACCCAGACTATTCAAGGCCATTTCACATCTTTTCTTTTGCCTCCGCCCGTACTGTAGTTGTTGTGTTATTACAAAAAAATGAGGAAGCCCATGAGTAGCCTATAGCTTTCTTCAACTAGGTGTTACGGGATGTTGAATTGAAATATAATATATTGGAAAAATAGGCATATGCTCTAGTCAATGCTCTAAAGGATTTTAGAGTTTATGTTTTACACTCAAACATCATGGCTTATGTCCCAACAGCAGGTGTTAAGGACATCTTGGTGCAAGGGGACAATGATGGTAAAAGGGATAAGTGGATTGAAAAAATCCAAGAGTATGACATGGAGGTAAAGCCCACTAAACTCGTTAAAGGACAAGGGTGTGCCAAAATCATATCGGAGTCTAATTACCAGGCCTTAGGAATCAACCTTTTAACTGAAGAGGGGACACAACCCATGATCAAGATTTCATTCGAAAAGATTCATATCAAATATGAAACCTCTATATAGTATCGGAATTTCATCCACTATCTCCTATTTTTTAGGTGCCCACAAAGATGGAAAAATCCAAGTACATAACATTAAGGGCTCAAGCCCAGAAGTTCATTATATCCAATGGGAAATTGTACTAGAAATACTAGGTGGGAATTCTATTGCTATGTTTGGTTGAGACAAAAACTCAAAGAGTGATGGATGAGTTCGATATTGGTGTTTGTGGGGGGAACTCACAGTGGAAGACCGCTACACATAAGTTATTGAAAGCATGGTTATATTGGCCCAAACTATTCATAGATGTTCACTCTTATGTTAGGTCCTGTCATCAGTGTCGAATGTTTGTTGAAAAGCAAAAATTAACTCCACTCCCCTTTATCCTTGTTTGTATAGAGGAACCCTTCAGGCAATGGGGACTAGACTTCATTATAGAGATGCACCCTCCTTCTAACGACCAACACAAGTGGATCCTCAGTGCCACAAACTATTTCACCAAGTGGGTAGAAGCAATCCCAGCCAGGAATGCAACTAACATTGTGGTAATAAAAATTTTGGAGGAGAATATCTTGGCCAAGTTTTGATGTCCTGTGAATATTCTGACTGATAATTCCCAGGCTTTTAAGTCTACAAAAGTTAGAACCTTTTGTCAAAAATTTGACATCACAGTTGGCCACTCTACTACATACTATCCTCAACGAAATGGGTTGGCTGAGTCTTCCAACAAATCAGTGGTGAGGATCTTGAAGAAGACAATTTTAGAAAGCTAGAGAAACTAGGATTCTCAACTAAAATTTTCACTATGGGAAAACAAGGTCACTCCGAAAATATCTATAGGTAAATCACCTTTCAATTTGGTCTATGGAAAAGCAGTTGTATTCCCTATACAACTTGCTATGCCAGTTTCTAAGATGCTATTAGATGTGGAAGAAGAACCCAACTCCCTGAATAGAAGGATAAACCAACTAGTGGAGCTCCAGGAGACCAGAGAACAGGTAAATCACAGGTTAGACAAGAACCCAACTCCCTGACTAGAAGGATAAACCAACTAGTGGAGCTCCAGGAGACCAAAGAACAGGTAAATCACAGGTTAGACAACTACCAATAAAGAATGAAATCCTTGTTTGATAAGAAATCTAAATACATTCCTCTCTAATTGGGAGGTGGGATGTGAGAATAGAAGACAAAGGGAAACATGGTAAATTTGATCCCTCGTGGTTTGGAACCTTCAAGGTTTTTTGAGACTAAAGGAAACAAGAAACAATACTTTTATGTTGGAGAAATTGGAGGGTGAAATGCTTGAGATTCCTATAAATGGGAAATTTCTCAAGTTGTATTTCTAGCATTAAGAGGTCGGTTCTCACCCATTGTACATATCGGTGACCCATTGTAAAATATCAGCAATGATTTT
Organism: Pinus taeda; assembly: GCA_000404065.3. Classification (NCBI taxonomy): domain Eukaryota; kingdom Viridiplantae; phylum Streptophyta; class Pinopsida; order Pinales; family Pinaceae; genus Pinus; species Pinus taeda. The sequence continues at coordinate 104,344 of APFE030573587.1, read as the reverse complement.
AGTTCTTTATATTTTTGTTTTTGTTTTTACATACATGAATAAAATGACTCCACGCCCAATAGATAGAAGGATGCTAGTCTACAGGTTCTCAGCACCTTGCTAGCAAGGCACTATCCACAAGTGGAGCCAATGTTGTCACCTTCTACAAAAAGTGTTCCAGATGTACAAAAGAGTGCAAAGGAGCAGATAGGTTTGCATCCATCTTCAAATCCATTGAAGCACAGAAAGCTCAAACCAAACCCTCTCCAAAGAAAAGTGTTATGAACAAGCTTTCCAACAGTATGTGGAAGTCCCATAATGGACTTCTGGATAAAAAGTTAGAGCAAGTTGAAGTTCTGCCTCTCAAAACTAGAAGACAAAGGGAAAACTTGAAATATTCTAAGTTTGAGTTTTTATCCATCTGCCACATATCTAATCGGTGATCAGAAGCAGAGGCATATGGTACATTAGAGATCGTAGGTCCTTGACAACGATGAGACATATCGTAGGTCCAACAGCATAGCAAAGCAAATCAACGATCAGTGATCGCCGATATTGCAAATTGGCAATCGGAGGTTCCAAATCACATCACAACAACAAATCAATATTGTAGATTAGCGACCAACGATCAATCATATTGGCGAATTGGTGCGCCAACGAGGTGACAACTCTAAAATGTTGTGATATCGTGAAGTTGTGATATGTTATTGTTAAAGCGTCGGGGAGAGTCGATTATGATTAACAAAGAAATTCAATGCAAAACCAAGGGAAATAGGATCATTTCTCTCTCCTCTAGAAGGTCATGTGGCTTAATACCATTAGTCGCGATAAAGCCACATCGAATTTGACATTGTCATGACGTGGCAGTATGGAGGACATGTGGCATGTAGATCTCACATTTTCAAGGGTCCAAAGAGGGCAAAACAGGGTGGCACGTGTCACCACTCACAAGGTGACATGTGGAAGAGGATGATGTCAGGTTGCAAATCGTAGGTCCCACAAATCGTAGGTCCCACAATATCAGAGGTCTTGAAATATCACAGGTCATGGAATATCAGTGATCGCAAACAATGTGAAATTGACATTTCATAGAGGGGCGTCTTTGGGTTTCTTCCGATATGCATATCAAAGAAACACCCAATAATTTGGGCCCAAAGCGATGTAGACAAGTGTCATAAGGCAAGCGGCATAAATATGTGTGTGTTGTGTGTTTCAACCAATGGTTGGGCAAAAGGTTAATAAAAGTTTTTATAAATAAGGACAAGTTTATCAAAGGTTTTTTTATGTGTTCAAGCTTTGGGGTGGGCCCTCCCTCATTCCCTCTACACATGAATTGGGCCACATCACGCGTCGCAATTGAAAGTTTTGGGAGGGTGAAACTGAATTCAAGGTTGTGAAATCCCCGATCTCCAAATTATGATATTCCAAAGGGCGGCCCGGTACTTAAGTGTGTGGCCCCATGTGTTACACATGGGGACCATTAGTGATATAATGTTTCAAAGAATCGGCCCCTGTCCTAGCTAAAGGGCTTTTAGCTCCTGAAGGCTTAAGTCTTGAGTCCCCTAGCCTCTATCATATAGTTTCCACCTAATCCTCAGGGCTGAGGTAGAAGGGGCCAATCGGAGATCGATGTTCACAATTTTAAGCTTGTTCATTTTAAAGTTCCTGAATGGCCTAAGCTCCAATATGTTTGTGTGATTGTTTCATAGATCATGATTGGTTCATGTAGAATGTTAAAGAAGTTAAGGGGGTGGAGGAGCTGGCCATTGTGCTCAGAATCTATTATGGCCATCATGAGTGATCACTCCCAACTCCTGTAAGTAAAGGATTAAAGTGGTTGAGACCGAAAGCGATAGGTAACCAATCGAGATAGTATGAAGGGTAATGTGGCAGAGATGTGGCTAGCTTAGAGGCTATCCAAGGAAATGGCGTGGAGTTATTTTTACAGCATCATCATTTCAGTTTCATATGTTAATTTTGTTCTATTTTATTTCGTTGTTTTTGCTATTCTGAGTATTTATTTTCAAGAAAGGTATATTTTTGTTGTAGTGATTTGGGGCCACAGAGCCTGCACACCTAGACAACTAGTCAAGCAGACAACTGGAGGCTCACACCTGAGATATTTTTGTAACTGATTTCCAAGTTCTTCCTCTCCTTATAAAAGGAAGAAAGAAACACTTAACAAAGGTTTAGAATTTTTTGGAAAGACTTCTCTTTTACGATACCTTTTCTTGGTTTCCTAAAGGACATGTATTGAACTTGATGTCCGTTGGTTTTTCTCAAGAGATTAATACAAAGTTCCAGGTGATTCCAACTTATTATATTTGCAGTATGTTCTTCTCTCTTTGTTTCTTCATATATGTTTAAAATTATTCACATAATGGATGTCAAGTAGTAGCTATTCGTATTTCCCTTCAGATGCGGATTCATTTAAATCCAAAACATTGATGGATAATGCATGTTTCATGGTGGAAATCGAGCCTTTAAAAACCACTCCATGCATCTTAGAATTTCACAACGTTCTTTCTCACTCGTTTCTCTCTAAGTCTTGAGATATATAATTCTTAGACCTTAAGCTTTATATGATGGAATCCTCTTCTACTGTCTTCTCCAATTACCTATTTTTCAACAATTAAATCGCAACACATTCCTAATCTGATTTGGCCACCAGTGAGTTGTAGATTATTTTCTAAGTACTCCTGTGTACAAGCTACTTCATATATTGTAACTTTATGAATGGTTTTGAATCAAATCCATTTACATCATTTATGATAAACCGAAGTGCTGGAAGTTTTTAATATAAATTTGTCAAGCACCCTTTAATATGTCCTAAGCGTTGGTCTCGTTCTTCAACCTGAGGTTGTATCTAGGAAGCTTTCATATTTCCTGAAGCACTTATGCTACAGGTGCTAGAAAAGGTGACAACAAGACCTATCTCATTTTGTAATATGTCCTATAAGTTTAATTCTCAAATTCGAGCAGAGTGAATCAAGCCTCTCTTACCAAATTTGATAACAGTAAACCAAGGAAGATTTGCAGGCAATAGATAAATTATGGATAGCATAGTCTTTGTCCAAGAAGCAATCCATTCAAGTAAAGCTCGAGGTGAAAAAGGGATTATTATTAAGCTTGACATGGCTAACTCTTTTAACTAATTTTGGCATAAGTTTCTCTCTGAAGTGATCAGAAAATTTGGGTTTGAATAATAGGTTTTTCAGTTGGTATCAGTTTGCATTTCAAGCCCTTAGATCTCTCCTTTGATTAATGGGAGACCTCTATATTATTTTTAAAGATTTAAGAGGCCTAAGACAAGGCTATCCTCTTTTCCATTTTTTATTCATCATAATGGCAGATTCCTTGAGTAGAAGGTTAGACCTCGAATTGCCAAGAGAGAAGCTTCCAAGTATCTGCTTTGGTCTGGGTATTAAAAATACAAATAATGACCAATTTTTTGATGACGCATTATTATTAGGGAGTTCCTCAGTTATTATAGCTTTTAGATTTCTTTCAGTTATGTATAAATTTATTCAAGTCTCTGAATGGTAGATTAACAAAGGTAAAAGACAAACATAATCATGGAATGTCAAGAGAGACCTCTTGGCCCAGCTAAAACATATTCTGGGATTTTCAATAATTTAAACTTGGTAGGAGTTTATGTATTTAGGTATATATATATATGCCTATATTCCAACTCATCTAAATCTTGGGCTCCAATTATTTCTAAATTCAAGTCACAATTTTACCAATGGGGATCTCATTGGCTTAATCCAACTAGACTTATGGTTTTTATTCCAACTATTCTATCTACACATCCCTTGTTTCAATTTCTCAACCCTTTTAGCTCCATTGGGAATTCAAAGGCTAATGTCTCGAGAGATTTGCAAATTTCTATGACAAGGAGGAAAATCTAACATCAAAAAAATTCATTTGGTCAAAAGGTTCATTCTCTACACTCCCAAATTTCATGGTGGCTTAGGTATTAGAGATACATCACCAATGAACACAATGATTGAGGAGAAATTGGTTTGGAGGTTAATATCTTAGTCTAATGATTGGTGGAAGAAGGTTCTTAAATTTAAATATTTCTATGGGGATATGTTGGAATGTTTGGATTCTCCTATTTGTGAACAAGGAGGTCCCCACATTTGGAATCTTGTATCATCAACCATATTTCTCATTAATAAGCATCTAACATGGGTTCTTGGTAATGGGATGAAGATAAATATCTGGAGCAGTGGGATCCTGAGCAACCTTCTACTATCTCGAAATCTAGAATTTATTACTCTCGGAGATTGGTTGTCCTCCCAAGGTAAACATTCACTTGCAGACATCTCTTGTTGGATGCACAAAGATAGTTGGAAAGAATGGGATCTTCAAAGTGTGTCGCCACCCTTGCAAAAATTAGCTTACTTGTTGGAAAACATGCTTGTTGGTTGTGCTCTTTCGCACAAGGAGGGGGAAGATACAAGAGGATGGAAAGCCTCTGAATATTCTATCAAACAAGGACATCTACAACTACTTTTCCCACAAAGAATCCCAACAATATCTCACACGTGGGAAAATATTTGGACTCCAAACAATCCCCCCAAAATTAATATATTTTGTTGGACTTTATTGCATCAAAAGATCTTAACTGTTGAAGATATAAAGAAGAGGGGAATAATTGGTCCTTCTTGGTGCCCTCTTTGTTCTTCTCAAGAAGAGTCTATCTTTCATTTTTTTCTTGGAATGTCCCTTAATTCATTTGGTATGGAAAAATGCTTTGCATCCTATGGAGGATCGATTAATTTGGCCAACTAGAATAAGTAAGTACTTCACCTCTTGGGATCAACATTATTCAATATTAATTCAAGGTAAACTCTCTTCAAACACCTTTGGGTTACTTTTCCTAAATATATTTGTTGGAGTCTAGATATCTAGAAATAAAAGCATCTTTCAAGATCAAGAATTCTCTACACAGAGTGTATCTATCAATGACCTACCCCTTTTCAAGCAAATTTGGTCTCATAAATCTCATCCATGCCCTTAGTCCAATTCATTGGATTAGTGGGAATTTTGTTGGTGTGAAGAAATTTTTCTTCATATTTCCCTTCCTCCATCTGTCTTTCATATTCCCTCTAAAAAATCATGGAAACTAAGCATGTTAAAAGATTGATTTTTAGAATAGATTAACTCACAATCTCCACATATCATTTTCTTTGATGGAGCTTCTAAAAATAATCCAAGGGTGCCAAGAATTGAGCAGGTGATATTTTTCCCTAGAGAAAATAAAGAATTGGATTATGCTTGGCATCTAGGCTTGTTGTCTAATAATCTAGCAGAAGCATATGCTCTCACAGAGGGACTTTTCTTAGAAAAGAGTAGACATATAAAGTCCTTATTGGTCTTGGGAGACTCAAAGTTGATTATTCAATATATGGTTGTTAATTATCTTCCACGGGACAATAAACTACATCATGTGATCAAGAGAATTAGAAGTCATCGGGCCGATTTCTCCTATTCAAAATTATTTCATGGTCACTGGTCTGATAATCATGATGTAGATGTCATTACCAATAAAGGAACCTTGTTAACAATTGAAGAAATAGTTATTAATGGACATGGCACTTTTTCCCCATCCCATAACCTAACTCATGAGATTTTTTTATTTCAAACATATTGGATAGTAATTAGTTTGTCCCACATGCCAATGTACCTTGCAAAAATAAAGTTGAATGTTAGAAGTAGATATGGAGAAATGCCTAGGATCATTTGATCCTCTCTTATAAAATTTGAATCGTATGGAGCATAATTCTTCAAAATTTTTGGGAGCATACTCGAAAATGTTCAATTTCCATAATTTTAGTTTAGTGGTCAGTTACAGTTAGCAAGAAAAAATATCTTGTTGGGTGGAAGTTACTATATTTGTCTTATATTAGTTAGTCAACAATTTGCATAATTACATTTGATGTCCTTGTTATGAGCCAACTACATATTTTTATAATACAAATTATCATTCTGGTTTAAAAAAATACAATAATAATTATAATTTATTAACTAATTGATGTTTATTATAAAATACCATTAAGAACCATACTATAGATTTAATCCATATAGTGTTAAAACAAGCAAGACATGAATGGTTTGTAAAAAATCACTCCACTCAATAAGATGGTGCTCTAATATCATATTATCAAATTAGAGCATCGATGCTTTCACAAAGTTTTGGCATTATTACTTTTACAAAGTTTTTGAACTAGTGTAGGATCATCATGTTATTACCAGTGTTGTATAATAGCAAACACACGACTACATTGTTGTATAATTCGCTTTAGTGCTAGAATTGTAGAAGCAATATCAATAAATTAGAACACATGCTCATACACATATAGAATGCTTTTAAACTTACTAATGCATAGTAAGTTAAAAACACAATGATGCCTTATTTTTATATGGGAGAACCACTTTTTTGCTTGTACACAAGTCCATTATTGCTTTGCGAACAACTACCTAGGTAACTATGTCCAATATCCCTATGATGCACCTATTTTAAAATGTGCACTAGTGTTCCATTTGATCATTAAGCAATAGAGGCCATATGAAATTGTTTGTTACCTAGTTGCTTACATTGTACTTGTACCAATAGTGAATCAGTGTGCTATGTCAACAATGGTAAATTGGAAAAGAAAATATTGTAAAAAGCTCTATTTGTTTTCCAATACCCTTCGTAAATACTTTTATTAAAACCTATGCAAAATCATCTATTTCCAATTACAAATATTTTAGCATTTTCTTTTTGGCCCATACATTAACACTAAAAATATATGCAAAAACTTCTTAAAAGCAACTTTCTTGATGGTGAGAAAATTTATGTGAGATTACAAAATTGGGAATCTAGTTAGTTGAGCATGAGGATCTATGTCTAAGCTTTCAAAACATGGAAAAATTAATCTATCTATACTACATTGAGCTTGCTCACTAGAAAATCAATTATGAACTGAAACTAACTAGTGTTGGGTTATATTGATATAATCATTTAAATGGTTATGAACATAAAGTTTTTAATTACAAAATGCATTAAAAGGACCATTGAGATAGAAGCTAAGAAATAACTCTATATTGCATAATATGCCAAAGTTTCATAATCTTAGAACTCCCAAAAATTGATGGAACGTTTCTCTTAATCAATCAAAGATGGCCCTTATTGACAAGAGGGCGCATTGGTGATTTCATTATCCCACTTTAGTGGGATACTGATCAAGATGTTTTATTGTGATCCTATGATTTATCGTCTTTAAAATGTGAAATACTAAAACTTGACAAAAGATTTTAAAAGGTTATGAATAGAAAGAAATAACTGCAGATAAATTAAAGGAATAGAACGAGATTGATAACGGAGTTCACCCAATGTGGGCTATGTCTCTAGGTCCACTTATAATGGAGTGGAATCTTTAATTATGATGCAAAATAACCAAAAATACATCAAAACCCTCAATCTTAATAGATGGCTCTTAATTCTACAATTCAAAATCTCAAAGAACCCCTCACACAAATCTCTCATTTCCTTGATCTCCAAAGGGCATACAATATGTGTATTATCACACTAACCGTGATGAAAATACACATTAAAACTAAGGAATCTGGCTTCTCTTCACAAAAGCACACCTATGGCGTATTGGAAAACCTTTTACATATATAAAATATGGTGGTCCGCAACCACGAGGTTGAGCTCACGGAGGTTGCAACCCCATCATTATAAAACATATAGAAATGGAATGTTGGTATGCCCATGAACGAACCATATTAAATATATTACAAACCAAAGTATGACAGTTCTCCAATCAATATTGACCCATGTGATATGTTGGCGGCAACAATATAATATGTTATCATCATATTGGTTGGCGTAAGTCGGAGGTTACAGGAGGTTGCAGGATCGATCTTGCAGCCTCCCCTTATATGGCACCTATTATAATGTAATGTTTGGATATAGCCTTATCCGTTTACATTCCAACGTCCATGGCATGGCCTATTAATGGAGTGCTTATATTAAATGCCAATGGTTTCGGGGTCAAAACCTATTGGTTCCATCGGTATGTCATTTTAAACCATTATTGATATGCCTATTCACCAACAGTTGAGGATTAGGTCTCGAGCCTCTTTTGAATTTTAGAAGATGCCACATGTAAACCTTTGATTGGTCCACCTATTGCCTAATCAACATCTCTATTAGTGCCATGTCACGTCCCAATCATCTATTAGCCATGTGTCAACCATGCGATCTGTCAACTATCTTGCCATGTGTTGCCACTTCATTGTCTCTACTACATTATTTGTATGACTTGTGCCATGTGTCTCCTATACAACCTGCCATGTTAGTTGTACATACCACCCATGTGTCCCTTGTATGGCTTTCCACATGTCATCTTGAGGAGTTGCCACATGTCACCTTTATACTCCCCTTTTGCTTGTTGTTGCAAAACTTTAGAACCTGATAACTTCCTCGTATGCAGTTTGTTTGAGCCCATTCAAGTTGTGTTGGAATTGTCTCATCAAGCTCTTCGACATGGCAACATTTTCATAGTGATTTAGGACTATTGCATTTTGAGGCATCTTAGACACTCTTGGATCAATCCTCCCCACTAGGAAGATTTTAGACCACCTGTTGATGCCTCTAAAATCCTAGCACCAACATTGGGGATAACCACCCGGTCCAGACCTTAGTACAACTCCTTTTCCGTTTGGTATGGTGGCTCCCACTAGATATTATGGGACCAGTGTCCCAATAATGTATGATTTGATGGATGTTTGTTTTATAATGTATAATAAAGATGATAAGTGCTTTGACCTATAACTCAAAAATATACAACTATACTTATTTAACCCGGGTAATGTATTAACAATGTGATTTCTGATTATTCCTAACAGACAAATAATCATATAGATGGTTTACTTATCAATAGAAAGATGCATTCATATATAATGATTAATTTATTTAAGAAATTAAACAAAGTAATTATAAAAACATATCGCATTCATAACAATGTATATCACTGACATACATCTTTAAAGTATAACAATTCTAAATCTTCATAAATGACATGATAAAGAATTGTTTGAAGAGCATACATATATCAACAATAGCAAATTTTAAAAAGGAATGCTTCATCACATAAGGAAACAAGACATAAAAATAGTGATAGAAATACCACATGCATCTGAGTCTTTCCAGTGTAAAAAACACTCTGGTTCCACTTTCTTATTTGAGAAAACTTCCAAGAGATACAAAAGTGCAAGTCTTGAAAAACTTTCTTCACAAAAATGTAGAACCTTGATCCACTACTGATAAAAATATATTCAGAAGTACAAAAGTGTAACTTCTCAAGTCAAGTTTTATACAAATTGAGGACCCTTTCTTCAAAGACGTGAAAGGGTTTAAATAATAAAATAAAAACTAACTGCTAATAAAAATCACTTTGAGCTTTTGAAACTGCAAACATGAAAATCTGGGATTTGATTTATGAAAATAATAGTGTGATAGCCTTCGAACTGATTCATTGTATCTAATTCTTCTCTTACACTTGAAATTGACGAATTGAGAGCATTTTCTGAATTTCCAGAGGATGACTCAGCATGGAATGTAGTTGACCTGTGTATGTGGCATTTGAAAGCTTGGGAACCATGCGATTGACAGCGTCGTCAAGGCATTTGGTGGCCATCTGTTGGCTGTGCGGCTTGACTAGGAAGAACCAAAATTCATCCGATGTCAAGTTTTGCACTTTGCCAATTTGTCCTTCTCTGCTGGCCAAATCCTGTCTCTGTTGATTTTCTAGCTTTTTTTCATTTGGGAGATTTCCTAGGGAGCAATCGAAGATCAAGTTAGCTCCATATAAGTTGTCATTTACTAACTCAATCACATTGTTCATTGTAGCCCTAGCTCTGGAAGTAGCTCTTTCGGCCTTTATTAACTGTGATTCCCACTCTGAAAACAAGACTTCTTTGTGCGATTCTTGGATTTTCGGCAAATTAACAGCCATGCCTTCTTCTGTACCCTGCCAAGAGAGAAATCTTGTGACCTTATCATCTGTGTTTTCAAATTCTAACCTGGTGTCAACTGCCTGTTCAATGAGTGATGCGGTGATGATGCACAATGGGTTAACCAATGATATTTTATGGCAAAGGATATTCAGTTGCGAGATAAGGATTTAGTCACTTCCAAGGGTTCTTTCTTGAATTCATCAATCTTCAGATAACCTTTGAATTTCTCTACATGTAATTGCAAATGTGCGATTTGTCCTGCTGAAGTGCCGCTTGAAGCTTGCTGAGTTCTTGAGACAACTTTTATTGTTTCTAAAGAGCCTGCTAATTGATCTTTTTTTTCTCCAGATTGAATTGTTCTTTCAGTTGCTCATTCTTTTGTTTTTGCTCTGCTAACTGTTGCTCATGCTCACCAGTTTTCTGTTGTTTCACTACCATTTTCTCTTCAAGTTGGGTGATCCTTAGATCCTTTCTTTGATTAGTTGGCTAACTTAGGAGGCTTTGTCCATTGTAGCGGCTGTATAGGCACCTGCATATTGAGATAACTTAGTTAAATCCTCAGAAGGATTAACTTCTGAGTCTTTCCATACCAATTCATCAGTTTAGCTTGAGGAGTTGAGAATGGTCCCTAGTCAATTTTCCGCTTTTTCCCCTGTCTTTTGACCACAGCCCTATGCTTTGGATTGTAGAATACATCCAGGGGTGGTATTTCCTCAAGCTTCAATACAATCTCTTCGGAAGGATTCTCTGGAATTATTTCAATATCATATTGAGTGTTAACTGTGCTGACTGCCCCTTCAATTGTAATACTAGTAACAATAGGCTCCTGTGTTGCAGGCGATTTTGATATAATGATATTTTGGGAGTCATTCTAGTTCTTGATCTGCTAATCGAATTGCTCCCATTCCTTGATTAAGTTGGCATCAATATGCACATTGGTATCTAGGAGCTCGCTGGTCTTTTCATTTGTCTACTCCTTTCCGGGAATCTTCTCAGTAGTGTGTTCTTCACTATGACCTTCTTGTTGCACCATAGGGATAGTGTTCAATAAATCCAGAGGTATGGTTTGTAACCTCTGTGTCTTGAACTGCATAAACTTATCTATCTCCCATGCTCCCAATTTGATCCTTGGTAGATGTTTTACCTATGAAAATGACTCAGCAGAAGCGAACAAGTCATCTTTGTCATGTTCAAATTTGGCAAGTTTCACCTGAGTGGTAAAGTTGAGGCCACTTCGTTTGGGTCATACTGTCTCTTAGGGATGACTGCTAACTTTAGAATTTTTATCTTCTGAGCTTCTTTCTCGGCATGTTTGAAATCATGCAGTGAGTAAGTGCCATAGTGGACCGAAAATGTAGGCCACATTTGTTTCTTGGACTCTTTGAGGTTCCTGGACATTCCTGTCTCTGTTATCTAGTGAGCTAGTTCTTTGGCCAATAGCTTATCAGGAATGTACAATGGGAGAACATGTGTATCTATGGTGCTGCCAAAAAGTCTGACATAGGTGAAATTTTCTTCATCGAACCAACTATCGGTTGATGTTAGGTCAATGCTAGCCTCATTGGATAACCAAGGCGCAGGTTTGTTGAATATGGCCTGATGAACGGGTAAAACAAAACCATGGCAAATTCTATATATATCATCTTTATAATGGGCCTTCCACAAATACTTATGATAAATGTGAATAGGAGTTAGGTCTTGAGGATTCCATTTCCAACCTAGAATGGGGAAGTCAAAATTGAAACATATGGTATCCATAATGTAGGTGCTCATATAGAATGGGGGTATTATCTGGGTAGTTACATACCTATTTATTTTATAATCAAGGATTTGGTTGGCCATTTTATATGATAAAATGGTTGTCCAATCCATGACAAAAGAGTTAATTGTTGCTTCCATTAAAGGCACCATTTCTATGGAGAATCTAGCTGAATTAGAGGCTTAAGAGAAATTCTTCGACGTAAATCACAAGATAAATCATTTGTCGACGCATTTCGAACCAACAAGTGTGGTTCATCGTCAGGACAAGTTGAAGAAACAGATCCAGCTTAGCATGTTAAATAGTCTGAGCAGAGACTCCAACTGCTATCTTGACTAACAGCTAATTTTGACTTTAGGACCACAATCAAGATTTAATGGAAATTAGTTAAATTATGTGAACATATAAAAATATAAAATAATTTAAAAGGTGTTAAAGGTTAGTTAAAAAGTTATTGTTTGATAATTAAAAATTATAATTTGTTATTTAAAAGGGACTTAAAGTATAAATTATAT
>APFE030573587.1:54710-83998 GCA_000404065.3 Pinus taeda | reverse complement strand
TTTCCACTGGAAAAATCAGTAACTTTCATTATAGATTTGAAAATTACATAAGCAGATGCCCATGGCATTACTGTATCGGTCATATATTTGCTGAAAGTGCATGCAAAAAACCACCTCACACTAGGTAGCAAAAAATAACTATTCCTGTAATCAGGAAAAAAAACACAGAGTAACAGAAAAAAAATTGTATGCCAGCTGGCTTATACTTTCCTTCCCTTCTTCTTTTCCACCCGACGCCATCCTCCTGTGTCAGCAGTGGGTGAAATGATAGCTATCTGATTTTCCATTGTGTTCATTTGAGGTTCTTTGTCTGATTCTGAACCCTCTGAGCTGTGGGTTCTTTTTATGCCACTTACTTCCAGTTGTAACTCCTGATGCAGATCTGTGATGTTTGGCCCCGCATGAGTGGACAAGGTATTCGCTGCCTGTGTTTGTTCCTGTCCCTTATGAGGGGTTGGTTCTGTCAGGTTCTCTGTGGGTTCTTCAATTATGTCCTCTTCTTCTATTGGATCTGTGTTCTGCCAGCCTTTGGGTTTTTTTGGTTGTTTCTTAGCTTTCCTGGGGTCCTTTCGGGTGAGTGGGCAATGATTTTGTAGGTGCCCTGTCTGCAAACAAGTCCTGCATCGGAAAGCTGTATTTTCATAGTCAAGCTGCTGTATCCATTGAGTATTATTAAAGTTCAGTGTGATGTGGTCAAGTAGCCCTTCACTCAAATCCACTTCAACACATATTCTGGCAAATGTGAAGATTCCCCTGATAGCTCTTTCCTCATCCATTTTTAGGAATTTCCCTAGAGTGTTCCCAATGGCGATTAACACTTTATGATGCCAAAAGTGAAGTGGGAGTCCATGTAGTCTCACCCAAACAGGCATTTTTGAAACTATCATTGTTGTAGCATCAAATTCCGAGAACTAGGGGGTGGTGAAGAGGCCCGCACTGCCCCAGAACCAAGGGCCCTGATTGATAATGTTGTCTCTTTCTTGTTCTGTATTAAGTCTAACTATGAAAAACCCCTTAGGGCATAGGTAAATTTCACAGTTAGGTGACCAATTTGAGTAGATCCATTGATGCAGAGCATCTGATTTAGGCCAGAAACCATTAAATCTACAAATAACTGCAGTATTGGATAAATCGGTATGTAGGTTGTTTACCTCAGGCATAGCAATTTGTAAGGTAGGTGACTCTGGCTTTTGTTCTACGATATATGGCCCTGGCAGCTCTGTTGGTGGTACTGTTTTGCTTTCCATTTTTTTCCCTTTCACTGCATCCCGAAATGAGCTATTGTTTTTTGAGCTGGAACCACTGCTTCCACCACGCAGACGCAGATTTAGGATGATGGTTGTGTCGTTGGTTATACCGTAGTGCTGGAGGGTTTGGCTATCCTGTAAACTGTACCCAGAATATATAAGGTTTTGATATTGAGTTGGGATTCCATTGTGACCGTGGATCCGCTTCTTTAATTCGTGTACACTCGTCCCTTTACTGAGTCTTATGCAGGAATGTTTGCCCTTAATAGATTTAATGAAGATCTGGAGCATATGGTCCTGTTTAACTGGTTTAGAGGCTAGATCTGACTGTATTATGGCTCCAGGGCTTTCTGATATCGGGATTGAGCCTCTCCTTCTTCTTCCACCTGGAGATGGTGGGGCAATGTTCTGTGTGGCCCCTGTTTGCACAGTCCATTCCGGCCATTTCGTTCCGTATATACCCTTTAACGCAAACAGTGGGTGCGATACCAGGTGGGTTTGTGTTATGAGGTGCGGATCTGTGTAACGACTAAATTCCGACCACATCATTCCATATTTACCCTTATTCTCATTCAAAAGTCGCAGATCAAGGCCTGGTTGCACTACCAAAGACGGATCTGGACTACGGCTAACAATTTCCTCCTGGCCATGACCTGTTTTAGGATGGGCAAGTATTTTGTCGTGCAAATAACCCTTACTCAGTGAAAATGAAAATGACCATAACCTGTGAATCGACGATTCTTCCTCAGATTCTCGATTTATTGCAGGGGGTTCGTGATCTTGCCCGCCATTGTACCCGTTCCAGGGTGGTGTATACAGTGCCGCGTTCAACCTCCAGGCATTTGCTGTAGTCTCTGTCTCCTCGCTGCGTACTGTGACGGCGGCCTTCATGAAAACCCTAGCCATCCTTGAGTTGTTCTACACTTTTTGTTATGCTCTTGACCTCTTCGAGGGGGCTACCTCTAGCAGAGTAGAGCTCGATTACAAAATAAGACTCGATATCGGAACTTTGAAGTTTTGCATTAGTGACCTTTTTGAATATATCTTTGATATCATAGAGATCTTCTAGTTTGACCATAGATTTAGGAATATAATTCTCATTTAGTCTTTGTTTTAGTTGAAGATCATGATCGCTTTCATCGATAATCTGATCATCATAAGATTTTTCAGAAGTCAAGAAATTTAAGATGTCTTCATCATGATTAAATACCCGCCAATTGGTGACATTTTCTGGGACAGATGGCCGAAAAATTAATTCAATTGAAAATCTATTTGGACTATAATCCTCAGATGGGAGGAGCTTAGAAGTAACATTAGTCAGTAAATCAGCTACTACATTCTGAGATCTAGGAATAGGAGAAATGTTGAATGCCAAAAAATGAGTTATGAGATCTTGAAGAAGGGATTGATAATGTTTGAGATGTCCTGGGAGACAACGGATAGTGTTCCTTACATGTTTTATGACAATTTTGGAATCACCAAATACTTTTAGATATTGAATATTTAGGCCTATTGCTTTATAGATCCCTTGAATCAATGCCTCATATTCCACAGTGTTATTGGTACACTCAAATTCTAGTCTACATGATAACATAGTTTTTCCCCTTCTGGACTAACTAAAATACACCATGCTCTTGCACCGTCATTGGATTTTGATCCATCAAAATTAAAGACCAAAATAAAGGCTTATCTACATATTTATTTACAAGTTCATCAGCAATACTAATACATCTTGAGGTATCAGTATGAGAGAAATTTTCAATTTGTTATGCGATACTATTAACAGGAAAAGGCGATTGTTGAGCATTAACATTTCCAAAGAATGACTCAGCTGAGTAATTTCCGAGAATGTTGTTATTTAAAGTTACAGGTTGGTTTTCTTGTTCAAACTCCATTACTGTATGGGTCATGTGTTTTTCCCAATCTATTTTGATTTGATTTGGTTTCCCTTTATAGGGAAGCCACATGTGAGACTAATCATTGGAAATGTAACCATGGAGTTTCTCAAACCAAACCTTGCTTAGAATTAAACCATAAAACTCAGGGATGTCAGAAATCAATATATCAATTCTTTGAACTACTTCGGGATCAGACGATAACCTAATAGTAACTAAATTAATCTCTCCTAAAACTTGCACTTTAGTCCGATCTAATTGGACAATATGAATTGTAGATTTCTGGGGCTGAATGTTTAATTTGGAGCAAACTAAGGCTGACATTATGTTTGATGAAGCCCCTGAATCTATCAAGCAGTTATGCAGATTTCTATTATAGATCTCATAAGTCAAGAGAAAAGGAAGAGTATGAGAATTAGACCTATCTCCGATCAAAACAACATCAGTAGCATCTACTTTATCTAATGGTGTCTTACCTGATCCTTAGTTGCCTTGGATAATACACTGGCTGGAAAAGAAGGAGAAGGTACTGCATTCAATTCTTTTAGTAACAAATTTTGTTGATGTTTGAGCTTGCTAAGTTCATGTAAAGAAATATTTGCTCGAGTCTTCTTCATGTCTTCCACGATGTTATAATCCATAGAATTAGAAACTACTAACGTTTTAGATGATGGTGGAGGATTAGAGGATGATGGTTGATTTTGGGTAGGCACAACTGGAGTTTTCTTCATGGGAGCTTTGTCTTTAGTAACAGCGCTTGAATTTTTCTTCTTTAGATTTGTTTGAACAGGATTTGCTGCACTTTTACTTCTAGTATTTACCGGGAGAGCTTCTTGTTCACTTTCATTATCAGAGTTGGGCAAGATAAAGTCCCACATTCCATGACACTCAACTATTTCATCTTCTTTCGTTTCCTCCAATGATAAAACTGTGTCTTCATCTTCATCGTCATCTAGATCTGATTCCACATTAGATATAGCATTGGGTGGTTTAGGGTCAGTTAACTGATTTCTTCTAAAGTTTCTAAATGGTTTTTTAGTAGAAGTTTCAGCTACCTGCTTTTCTGTTTCCACCATTTCATTGGACATAGTTTTCATAAACTTTTGTAAACCTTCCATGTCATATGGGTCTTTGAAAGTAGCCATTTTGGATCTTCTTTCTTCAAGAGCGTTTTCTTTTCCAAAGCAATGATACGTTTTTCAACAGCGATCGCTTCCTTCATATTTTCTGCTAATGTGGGTTTGGCAACCCTATCAACGAAGATGGCTATGTTTGAAGGCAAGGCAGAAATATACCATTTGCTTCGGACTTCTTCACTATGCTTGGATGTTGTTGGAATTTTATTCAACAGTTTATTAAATCGGGAGTTGAAGTCTTTGATGGGTTCCTTTGATTCAGATTTCAGATTGGAGAGATCCTTAATCAAAGTCGCTATGGACCTATCGTATCCAAACTTGGTTCAAAATTGCTCCTGAAAAGCATCCCAGCTATTGATGGATCCTGGTGGTAATGAAAAATACCATGATCCAATTGCTCCTTATAGAGTGTATGGAAATAGCCTAACAACAGCATCTTCTTCTGTTACCCCATTCAAGTTTATTGATAACATAAATTTAATTTATATGTTCTTCTGCTAATATGCCAATGTTAGGATTAAATTTTGGTAACCATTTTTCAGGATGGGCTGGTAATTGACTCAAAGGTGCATGCATTGTGATAGCTGCTGGATTGGTCCATGGCCTTGGTTGAGGTTGTGCCATTGTTGCGCTAATGGTAGAAGAAGATGAGGAGGTAGTTGAAAGTGATTGGGTAGAGGATGTTGGAGTACCTGTACCCTTTTGGATTATGACTTGGAGTTGTGAAACAGATGGATGAATTTGCAATGGTTTAGATGGAATGGAAGATGATGAGGAAAGAATCTCACTATCAGACTCTAAAGGTGTCTTCCTAGCTCTTTTTCAACTTAGCAGAGGAAATTCAGTTGGTGGAATACCAAGCTTTTCACTCTGTGCTCTAGTAAGAGGCTGGGATGGAATATATTGCGAAGTCACACTGCCTTGGGATAACTCAGATTGTTCTTGGGATATGGAAAACCCTTGGAGCTTATGAATCAAGGATTGTACTTCAGGGGGTTCAAGAGAAGAATTGTCAAGTGTGTTTAAGTTTTCAGTAGTGGGTGTTGTATTTTCCTTTTCAACTTCTCACTTAAAAATAGGAGATTTAGAATGCAAAGGAGAAGTTGGAGGAGATGGTGAGGGAGTTTTACTCTTAGAATGGCCTATGGATTTGGTTTGACTTGCCATTCACAATTCATGCCCTCCTTCTAGCGCCAAAAATGTTAATGCCTCTAAAATCCTAGCACCAACAATGGGGATAACCACCCAGTCTGGACCTTAGTACAGCTCCTTTTCCATTTAGTATGGTGGCTCCAACTGGATATTATGGGACCAGTGTCCCATTAATGTATGATTTGATGCATGCTTGTTTTATAATGTATAATAAAGATGATAAGTGCTTTGACCTATAACTCAAAAATATACAACTATACTTATTTAACCTGGGTAATGTATTAACAATGCAATTTCTGATTATTCCTAACAGAAAAATAATCGTATATATGTCTTACTTATCAATAGAAAGATTCGTTCATATATAATGATTAATTTGTTTAAGAAATCAAACAAAGTAATTATAAAAACATATCGCATTCATAACAATGTATATCGCTAACATATATCTTTAAAGTATAACAATTCTAAATCTTCAGAAATGACATGATAAAGAATTGTTTGAAGAGCATACATATATCAACAATAGCAAATTTTAAAAAGGAATGCTTCATCACATAAGGAAACAAGACAAAAGAACAATGATAGAATTATTGCATGCATCTGAGTCTTTCCAGTGTAAAAAACACTCTGATTCCACTTTCTTATTTGAGAAAACTTCCAGGAGATACAAAAGTGCAGGTCTTGAAAAAGTTTCTTCACAAAAATGTAGAACCTTGATCCACTACTGATAAAAATATATTCATAAGTACAAAAGTGTAACTTCTCAAGTCAAGTTTTATACAAATTGAGGACCCTTTCTTCAAAGACATGAAAGGGTTTAAATAATAAAATAAAAACTAACTGTCAATAAAAATCACTTTGAGTTGCTGAAACTGCAAACATGAAAATCTGGGATTTGATTTATGAAAATAATAATGTGATAGCCTTTGAGCTGATTCATTGTATCTACTTCTTCTCTTGCACTCGCGGCTGACAAAATGAGGACATTTCCTGAATTTCTGAAGGATGACTCAGCCTGGAATGTAGTTGACATTTGTATGTGGCATCTGAAAGCTTGAGAACCATGCGATTGACAGCATCGGCAAGGCATTTGGTGGCCATCTGCTGGCTGTGCGGCTTGACTAGGAAGAACCAAAATGCATCCCAAGTCAAGTTTTGCACTTTTTCGATTTGTTCTTCTCTGCTAGCCAAATCCTGTCTCCATTGATTTTCTAGCGCTTTTGCCTTTAGGAGCTTTCCTGGGGAGAAATCGGAGATCAAGTTAGCTCCATATAAGTTGTCATTTACTAACTCAATCACATTGTTCATTGTAGCCCTGGCTCTGGAAGTAGCTCTTTAGGCCTTTATTAACTGTGATTCCCACTCCGAAAACAAGACTTCTTTGTGCATTCTTGGATTTTCGACAGATTAGCAGCCATGCCTTCTTCTGTACTTTGCCAAGAGAGAAATCTTGTGACCTTATCATCTACATTTTCAAATTCTAACCTAGTGTCAACTGCCTATTCAATGAGTGATGCAATGATGATGCAAAATGGGTCAACCAATGATATTTTATGGCAAAGGATATTCAGTTGCTAAGATAAGGCTTTAGTCACTTCCAGGGCTTCTTTCTTGAATTCATCAATCTTCGAATAACCTTTGAATTTCTCTCCCTGTAATTGCAGTTGTGCAATTTGTTCTTCTTTGGCCTTCTTTTCCTGCTGAAATGCTGCTTGAAGCTTGCTGAGTTCTTGAGACAAATTTTGTTATTTCTGGAGATCCTGTTGATCGATCTTTTGTTTCTCCATATTTAACTGTTCTTCCAGTTTCTCAATATTTTGTTTCTGCTTTGCTAGTTATTGCTCAAGCTGATCGATTTTCTGTTGTTTCACTGTCATTTTCTCTTCAAGTTGGGTGATCCTTAGATCCTTTTATTTGATAAGTTGGCTAACTTCGGAGGCCTTGTTCATTGTAACGGCTGTATAGGCACCTGCATATTGAGATAACTTAGTTAAATCCTCAAAAGTATTAACTTCTGAGTCTTTTAATACCACATTCATCAGTTCATCTTGAGGAGTTGAGAATGGTCCCTGGTCAATTTTCCTCTTTTTCCTATGTCTTTTGACCATAGCCCTATGCTTTGGACTGTAGAATACATCCAGGGGTGGTATTTCCTCAACCTTCAATACAATCTCTTCGGAAGGATTCTCTGGAATTATTTCAATATCATGTTGAGTGTTAACTATGCCGACTGCCCCTTCAATTGTAATACTAGTAACAATAGGCTCCTGTGTTGCGAGAGATTTTGGTATAATAATATTTTGGGAGTCATTTTGGTTCTTGATCTTTTAATCAAATTTCTCCCATTCCTTGATTAAGTTGGCATCAATATGCACATTGGTATCTAGGAGTTTGATGCTCTTTTCATTTATCTGCTCCTTTTCAGGAATCTTCTCAGTAGCGTGTTCTTTACTGTGGCCTTCTTGCTGCACCATAGGGGTTGTGTTCAATAAATCCAAAGGTATGGTTTGTAACCTTTGTGTCCTAAACTACATAAACTTATCTATCTCCCCTACTCCCCATTTGATCCTTGCTAGATGTTTTACCTGTGAAAACGACTTAGCCGAAGCAAACAAGTCATCATAGTCATCTTTCTCATGTTTTCGCAAGTTTCACCTGAGTGGTAAAGTTGTAAGCCACTTCGTTTGGGTCATACTGTCTCTTAGGGATGATTCCTAACTTCAGAATTTTTATCTTTTGTGCTTCTTTCTCGGCATGTTTGAAATCATGCAGTGAGTAAGTACCACAGCGGAGGGGAAATGTAGGCCACATTTGTTTCTTAGACTCTTTAAGGTTCCTGGACATTCCTGTCTCCGTTATATGGTGAGTTAGTTCTCTGGCCGATAGCTTATCAGGAATGTACAATGGGAGAACATGTGGATCTACGGTGCTGCTAAAAAGTCTGGCATAGGTGAACTTTTCTTCATTGAACCAACTGTCGATTGATGTTAGGTTAATGTTGGCCTCATCGGATAACCGAGGAGTAGGTTTCTTGAATATGGCCTGATGGATAGGTAAAACAAAACCATGGCAAATTCTATATATATGATCTTTATAATGGGCCTTGCACAAATACTTATGATAAACGTGAATAGGAGTTGGGTCTTGAGGAGTCCATTTCCAACCTAGAATGGGGAATTCAGAATTGAAACAGATGGTATCCATAATGTAGGCACTCATATAGAATGGGGGTATTATCCGAGTAGTTACATACCTATTTCTTCTATAATCAAGGATTTGGTTGGCCATTTTATCTGATAAAATTTTTGCCCAATCCATGATAAAAGAGTTAATTGTTGCTTCCATTAAAGGCACCATTTCTATGGAGAATCTAGCTGAATCAGAGGCTCCAAAGAGTCTACATATCATAGCACCGGCATAGCAATAGGGAGATGCTAAAGAGTCCACAGAGTACATACCAAAGGATTCATGCTTATGCTTGTTTGGGAAATGTCTCCATTGCTTGACAAGGTCTGACTCTACGTCGTTCTCCTTGGCGAAAGCTTCTAAAAATGCCTTGTTTTAATGTTTCTGGGGGTCCGGAAAATGATACATCTTCTTGACATCTTCTGCCCTGAATGTCCCGAACATCCTTCCATTAGCTGTAAAGAATGCTCTATCAGTTATGTTGATACACTCTATTACCCATCTCACCAGGTCATTGTATGGTAACACTTTCACACGGGCTGCTATTTTGTGGAGGAAGGAGCTGGCTAAATCCTTAAGAGTATTTTCTGATTTATCACTTGCAATAGTCGTTCCTCCTTCTTCTTCAATTTTGGTTGGATCCTCGGCTTCGAGTAGATAATATATTCCCTCCCATGAAGTCTTGCCAAGGCCTGAACAAGTAGTATCAGCTATTAGTACCAACATTGCTGGTTCATCTTTCACTATGATGGGGACCTTTACTTTCCAAGATTTCTTAGACATTTTTGCTGGACTGATGATTTCAGATTCACTTTGCAAAATGAAACAGAAGGATAATATAGTGGAAAAACTTGTTAAAATCTAATACATAGCACACAAGACTAACAACAATTAAGCGTAATAGAAGCTATGGATCTATGATATATTAGTCCACCACGAATGAAATCCTTGAAGGATTCAACCATAACTGCTTCTTAATGATTTCCCCGTAACTTCCAATGTGAAACTTTAATGCCGTGATGGTATGTCACATCGCAAATTTATAGTGGTCCTTTTTCGAATGGGCATCGTGACTTCCCGATCGGTGATTAGCGATAATCGCATATCACAGTTCAGGAGTTACAAGTGCCATGCTTAAATGGTTCCTCTGCATGATTTCGATTATGATTAGTGGTGCGCTGGCATGGGGAGGTGGCATGCTTTAAAATTGATAAATCGCTTAAACTTTCTTTATAATTGACTTATAACTTTAAACTGCACATGTATGTAATACTTCATGTTTTACCTTTATCGAAAGCGTGATATACGATAATGAAATCACATCGGAAGATTTCAAAGGAGATTTTGGGATGTGTCTTATCATTTTAGTGATGCGCGATTGCGATTAGTTTATCGCATCAGAGGTTTTCCATGGAACACTTGGGACATTTTCTTAATGAGTAGCCATATGCGATTTCTGATAGATTTATCACATCGACAGATCTCAATGGAACACTTTAAGTCCATCGTTGAGATAAAAGATGTGCGTGATGCGACAATTTGCTTTTATAAAGCTTTCTACAATAAGGTTTTATTATGACTCAAATCGGATCAGATTTTCTTAAAAGGACTTCCATGGGTTCAAAAATTTTGCAAATTGCGATTGCAATCTAACCTACCCTAAAAGCAGATTTTTATATGACCTATTATAAAATTTATTTTCAAACATTTTATTGATTTTATTTATATTATAAAGGGGACCCATTTCTTATTAAAGTTTTATATGAAAAATTTTGAAATGGGGAGGGTTGTTGTATAGCACAACACCACCAAAAGTTAAATTAATCAAGACATGTGTGAAGGTATTGCCCCTTCACTTTCCCTATCTCAATCCATCATGCTTTGCTTGGATTCATTCCCTTAAGGCCCACTTGAAGATATTCTATATTTCCTCAACGTGAAGTCCTCGTCTTCTTATCTAGAATGACATCTTCTTGCAACTCATTTAGATACTCAGGAGAAAAATCATCGATGGAGGGAACTTGAATACTCTCATCCTGATATATGATCATTGGAGGCTCATATAGTTTCAAGTTCTCCACAATCAAAACTAAGTACATCTGCATGTACGGTGTTAAATCTAAGCGGAAATCATTAGTGTCAATCTTCTCCCAAATAGTAAATGGGCCATATCAAATTGGCTTGAGCTTCTTACCTTCCCTTGTTAACCCATATTTGTTGATATGTAACCAAAATCGATCACCAACTTGGAAATGGCGATCCATCTTATGCTTATCATGCCTAGCCTTGTATTGGGCTTGGATCTTCTCTAATTGTTCCTGCATTGCTTGATGAACCATCCAGATCTTCTGGATGAATCTTCAGGCTTTATATTCATCTCTCTGCTCATCAAAATTAACATATTTCCAAAAATTAAAATCTAAAGGAGACTTTGGTAGGTACCCAAAACAATTTTCGAATGGAGAGCTATGTGTATATGAATGCAATTGTCGGTTGTAGGATTGTTGCACATAATGTAGTTGTTCATCCCAAATATTACGATGCTTACTGTAGTATCCTCAAAGTAAATGTACCATGGTTATATTTACCACCTTTATCTTTCCCTCGATCTATGGATGAAAATAAATACTTATCTTTAGCTTGGTGTCCATCAAATGATCTCCACAAACTTGATTAAAACTCTCCCAAAAAGTGGGAACCCCAATATGAAATAATAGAAGTGGGCAATCCAATGTGAACCTAAACATACTGAAAGAATAATTGTGTGGCTTGTTCAATTGTCACCTGCTTCTTATAAGGCATCAAGATACATATTTTTTTTAACCTATCCACAACTACATAAAGTAACCATGACCTCTTTTGGACATAGGAAAACTTCCTATGAATTCCATAGAGATGCTCTCCCATGGATGAGATGGAACTGGAAGAGGTGTATACAGACCCAATTTTCTATTAGTGGGTTTACTAGAAGCACACAACACACACCCTTTTACATACTTGGATATTATTTCCCTAATTCAAGGCCAATAGCAAAATCTCTATAAATGAGTTATAGTCTTTTCTAGACCAAAATTACCTGAAATACAAGTATGAGTTCTTTGATTACATGCATTCTTTTGTTCTTTGGAATACACAATTTATTAACATGATAGAGTAACTTTCCTTGAAATTGGTAATTATCCACTTGTGAACCATGAGTTAACCTCTTGTATGCATCTTTGAAGCCTACATCCCTAGCATATTGCTCAACATAGTTGTCAAGTGCTAAAGGATCATTATACAAGACACTAGATGCATTTATCGGAGGTCTAAATAACATGTCAGCCACTTTGTTACTTACACCCTTTTTATACTTGATGACTAGATGAAACTATTGTAGAAAACCCATCCACTTGAAATGTCTTGCTTATTGTAGCTTTGTCTGTGACTGCAAATATTGTAATGATTGATGATGGGTATGTATTATCATTTCCTTTCCCATTAAGTAATGCTTCCACTTATTAACACTTTGTACTAATGCATACAACTATTTATCATATGTAGGATAATTAACAACTTTAGAAAAGGTCTCAGAGCGATACAAGATTGGCTTACACTGTTGCGTCAAAATTGCTCCCATGGCATATCCACATGCATCAGTCTCTATCTCAAACAATTGTTGCAAGTCTAGAAATGCTAACATCAATGTTGTACAAATATTTTCTTTCAATGTATCAAAGGACTTCTGTTGCTTTCCTCCCCACCAAAAGACTTATTTCACGCTATTCAAAGCATGTAAAGAAGACACGATAAATGAGAAGTTAGTGATACATTTTATCCAATACTGGACTGCTCTTAAGAAACTTCTACCGTATGTTTTTTATGTAGGCTTGGGCTAGTTCACAATCACTTCAACTTTAGAGGGATCTATTTTCAATTCACCACCCCCTACTATGTAACCCAAGTACACTAATTATGTCTTGCCAAATTCACACTTCGACAATTTCACATATAGCTTCTCCTTTTTCAAAGTATCAAATACTTTCCTAACATGATTGGTGTGCTCATCCCAAGTTCTACTAAATACAATAATATCATCTAAGTGGACATGTTACACAATATTTTGTCACACCTCCTGCACTTCCCTATGATATACCCTAAAGTGCCTGAAACATGACCATTATATAGTATACTCATCCATGTATACAGATCAGATCCTTGGAAAATGCCTTGAGCTTTCCTTGAGGAAATAGCTCTTAAAACCCTAAAATGAGGGTCATTGCTCTTATGAGGCTTAAAATAGCAATGCTCACCTGTTGCAGTGTACTTGACCAGTGATGGCATCGCTCTATTCCCTCACAAACCTGTGATTATCCCAAAGAGGTGATTTTCCCAAAGAGGATGAGAAGCTTCGTGATCTAGAAGCTTCCAGAGTGACGAGCTAGAGGTTGTTCCACATAGATGAGGTCGAACCCTCTCAACTTGGCCTCTTGGTCTTATCCCTATGAGCTACCTCCTTGATATGAGGGCCTAATCCTATCTTTGTATAAGTTCTAACTCCCTTTCCCAGCCTATAAATTTATCCTCTCCCATTCCCAAATGGTTGGTCTATGTTTATTTTCATAGTTATGTTAAGCTTGTGCCTAGAGGCTATTCATTAGACTTGTAGAAGGAGTGCTTGGAGAGTTCTTGGCTTGGACTTGGATTACAACTCAAGGAGAGCCTTTCAACATCAAGGCTTTGGTTGTAAGCTTCCCTTTATTTCCTAATAATATACAACTGTTGGTTCATCTTCCCAAAATATATATGTTCATGTATTATTTAGCTTGACATTCCTTGATCGATTAAGTAGGTTGTTATTGGAATTGCTATTGGTTTTGGCATGCTTTGTTGTCTCTTGGTCACTCATGCAGGTACATAAACACTGAGCGAAGTAGGAGAAAGTCTGTGACACAAGCAGTTGAAGGTCATCAATAAAGCAAATTGGAATAGCATCAGAACGAGGTAGGTCATCTCCTTCGTTCTTCTTTTCAATTATAACCTAGGAAGATGTCTAGTTGATTGTCACTTCAATTGCTAGACACACTCATTGGGCTAGATGGATCGTCTCTGTCCACAGAGAGGGTTAACCTTGTCAACAAAATGGTAACTCCAATAGGGAGCCTATGATCGTTTCCTTCAATTTCTTCACCTTGTCTTTTGACTAGTTTGACCAACCGTCGATTTTTCGGCTTGTCTGCATTAGTCTGGGTTTACACCATCACTGATTACTACCTTAGAGTGCTAAGTCTGGATTTTTTCTTGGAATGTTTTTAGTTTTTTCCCATATTTCTCACACATCGCGGGTTTGGCCTTAACAGATGCGATGGCATCACGGTTTTTACCTTTATAGTTGTGATGAATTTTTTTCTTCATTATTTGGTAGCGTTGAAATCATCACTACTTTTTCTATACAAAGTTGTGATGCCATCATGGGCTTGCATATGCAAAGTACTGATAATCGTGGGTTTATGTATATAAAGTAGTGATGATCCTTGAATGTGAGAGTTTTTGAGGTTTCTTCCTAAGAATCCAATGTGTCTTAGACTCTAAGGTATTTTCCCATCCTATATGCTTGGATTTGTCAATGTTTTGATTGATTGCCTTGATTAATTTGCAAAATTTGTCTCATTGGCTTTGAAGTGAAATCTGACTGAATTCTAGGGTTTATAGTCATTGGTCATTGTTTTCTACTTGTTGGTGTCATTGAGATGTTTGTTTTGCTAATTGATTGAGTGTTGTTTTCTATAGAAATCATTGAAAACATCATTTTGCATCTGTTTTAGCTTGGATTTTGAAATTTGCTTTTCGTGAAAATGCATTAGATTAGTTGCATTGAGAAGTTATTTTTTGAGATTCATCATTGAGAATAGATCACATTTTTCGATTATTGAAAGCTAAAAATTGTATTAGGTACATCAAATCGTTCAAAACGAAAAGAAAAGCATAATTCATATAAGTGTGTCTTTGAAAGTCAAAATCATTTTGCTTTCGAAAAGTTGCATTTAGGATACTGAAAAGTGGAAATATTTTTTTATTTTTTTTTACTTTTGGCATTGGATTTGGAAGACGAAAGTGAAAGTTAGTGGAAGGAATTTTGCATGATGCATTTTGTTTGATGCATTATTGATTGAAATTTCTTCCCTTGATTAGTCTAGCTTTCATTGGAAAGTGAAAGTTTTCCTTTTCTCATATAGTTTCATCTTAGGTGTTCAGGTGACATCGTTTTGAGCCTTAAATCTGAAACATAATTTCAAGATCAACTCTAAAATCTATCAATTAATCTAAGGATAATTTGAAACATTAACGTTCATACTTAGTGGTCTAGGCTAGAGATGTGTTCCGACATATATAAAACTTAGCAACTGCCATTCTCTTTTGCATTAGACAGTGCTAGCATGGATTGTGCTCCCTGTACCGTCTGGTATATAAAGGGAGACCCTCATAGGTTTCAAACCTTTATCCATAGGAAGTTGAGTTTACCACCATGTAAACGTGATACAACGAACGCTGCATTTGAGGGGATTGTCTACACGTACGTCAAGTCCTTGGTAAATTTATTTGCTGAGGTGTATATTGCAGTTCACGGTTACTTGGTACTCCTTTTGGCTAGATTCACCTGAGTGGTCATTTCAATCTTTTTGACTCTTTAAATTTGAAAAGATCATCGAGCACTTGTCCTTTCAAGCTTGCTAAACCAATGCAAGCGACTAGAATCGCCTTTTCGTCCTTTTCTCGACTCTTAAAACATGAAAAGGAAATTTTTTGTTTCAAATTCTAAAATTAATTGATCACGGATTAACATCCTCCATGTGGAAATACTCCTTAGTAGATCTTATGTTGATACCAATGGCAACATTTCCTGAGTCTACCAGTCAAGGAAACCCCTTTAATGGGTATCCTAGTCCTTTTCCTTCTTTCAGAAATATTGGTGCTCCCTATATGTCTACATTGTCCCTTCCTGGATTGACCATTGGTCTTCCAGTTTGGTTATTTTTGACCTCGATGATTCCTAGTGTCGAAACGGACTTTCAACCAAGTTCTCCTCCACCTTAACAACATAAACCTTATCTTGATCCTAAAGTTGACCCCTTGCCTTCTTCACCTATTTCTTCACCTCGTTCCATGTTCACATCGACCTTTTTCATTAGCCTCTGGAGATCTTGCTAGTGATAAACCTTCAACTAGTAAATCCCTTGGGAAAAAGGGAAAAGTCAAATTTCCCTGTAAGTTGTGTGAAGGTCATCATCCCATTCACCTTTGTCCTCTTATGGATGAAGCTTCTAAAGAGCTGGAAAATCTTACAGCTTCTCAACATCGTCTTCCCACTGGGTATCGAAAGCTTTCCCCTGATCCTTCACTAGTTGATCCAATGATTGATCAAAAGTCATCTTTGGTCAACTCCACTCTCTCTGAAAGTGAGTCTCATGAGTTCTTTCTCGACCAACCATTGGTTGAGAAACTGGTAGATTGCCTTCAGTTAATTGTAAATTTTCGATAGAGAGTGAGCCCCATACCCTCAGATTCTTCTAGTTTTTTCAGTTTCAAATGAACCGGAGGGAAATCCTCCTGTTCCTGAGGTGCATGAGAGCATTTCTCCTATTCCCATCAAGCAAGAGAGAAGCTCTCCCATTCCCACAACACCCTTCCGAGTAGTTTAGTCACTTCTTTTGATTGGAGTCAACTAGTAGGATATCGCCTTCCATCTTATGTGCCTTTCCAAATTACCATGCAGGCTTACCATATGGTCATACCTAGCATAGTCATAGACGAGGGTGCATCTGTTAGTATTTTGTCCTCAACTACTTGGCAAGCTTTAGGTTCTCCTCAGCTTGTCCCCGTCACCCAGAATCTATTAGCTTTTAACAGAGGAACCAGTCAAACATTAGGAATCCTTCCTAAGCTACCTATTACTTTGGGAGGAAAGACTGTCTATATAGACATTATGGTTGTCCAAGGCCCTTTATATTTTAATATACTCCTTGTTCGTTACTATGTTTATGTCATGGGAGCTCTTGTTTCTTCCCTCTATTGAGTGGTGTGTTTCCCACATGAAGGAAACATTGTGATCATTGATTGGCTTACATTCATTGGTTTTGAAACAACTCCCACTCAACCATCATCCCTAAAGGTTTCTTATGTGAAAGAAGTATCACCCCGGCCATAGGTTAATTATGTGGCCACCTGTTCCATGCCCACATCTACTGATGATCTAGTAGGTGATGTAGTACACCATATACTAGGGGCATTGGAACCCAATTTTTCATTTGGATCCCTGGACATGTATCCCTTCCAGAGTGTTGTTCTCCCTTCTGATGAGAACCTATTGAAATCCATGGCCTCCTTTGGTCTGTGATCAAAGAGGTGGAGAAAGGTTCCTTGTCTTGTGTCAAGCTCCTTAAGAAAAAGAAACAAGGATTGGAGGATAGTTATTTTACTATGTCAACCTCGTTAAAAATGAAACAAGGACCATGAGGATAGTTCTTCTACTATGTCAACCTCATTAAAAGATGAAATAGATCCCCATGAGGATAGTTCTTTTACTATGTCAACCTTGTTAAAAAATTAAATGGGTGTCATGAGCATGGTTCTTTTTTTGTGTCAATCTCATTAAAAAATGAACCAAATCCCCTTCCAATTCGAGTCTTTGATTAAATCTTGTAAAATCCCAATCAAGTCTTTCACTTGATCTCGTAATTAAATCTTCATTCCATCCACTTAGGTGAATGAAATGAAGCTTGGGGGGCATGTACCTCGAATTGAGTCATTATGTTGGGGGCATGCAAACTTAAATCCAAGCTTAGTTTATCTTTATTTCACGCTTTTGTAAAAATGAAACCATATTCAAGTATACTCAAGAATAGTTTCCTATGTTTCAAGATTGTGTAAAAATGAAACCATCCCCACTTTACATCTCTTGATTGTCATTTCTATCTAGCATGTTTGCTAGATGAGCCTTGTTTTTGTCTCTTTGGCCGATCATTTGCTTTTTCTTGGTTGTTTTACCCCTGCCTGAGGAACATCTGCAATGAGTGGTCTTATTAGCCAGCCTCTTGACCATTACATCTTTTGAGCAGTTCCACCATTGTCGGAACCAATTGCTATCCTTTCATACCAATCATTCCTCTAGGTGGAGTCCTCTTTCAGCTCTTTTTTGACTCTCGAAAACTGAAAATATTATAGAGTACTTGTCGTTTTGAACTCGTTAAAGTAAATGAATCGATGTCACCTCAGTATACGTTTACCCCTTTTTTGGGCTAAGATTGACTATTTAAGAAAAAGGTACACCTTGATCGACATGGTCAAGAGGTTTTCTCGAATATTATTTTTTCTACCTTTTTAGATTCGAGAGACAAATTACGAAAAGGGACATGATGGAGTTTTCTTTTTCGTCTCTTTTTCAAACTCTCTAAATATGAAAAAAGATACCGAGTTATTCATATGTTGGACTCGTTAAAATTTTATGTTGAAAGACTCGTCACCATGATGAGACTGAGCTTCTCCTTCCTAGGGCTCGTAAAACTTACTAGGATGGATTCATTCAAAGAATGAACTCACATGACAAGCATATGTTATCCCCTTCAAGGTTGTGATAAAAATACTTGAGGTACTCGCTAGAAATAGCAGGGAAAAATGAAGATGAAACATCATTTGTATAGGCAGCATGTCGCTCTTGAACATGACACTCTTTTGCTTTCGTGTCGGGTTTGGGATATCCTCACTCAGTCACTTGTCCCCCTAGGTTTAGGTGATCCATTTTCCCTCTAATTTGACTATTCCATATTGTCATCATGACCTTTAGTCCTATGTCAAGTCAGATGTTGCCACACTCCGGAGTCATGTCGCCAGTGTTCAAGAAAAGTCCAATATGCAGTTATTTACCTATACATTGTTTGAGTCATTGTCACAATCTTGAAAATTATTCCACTTTGTTCCTTGTTTCATGTCAATGATGGGGGATTCATCATTGTCATCCTTCGACAGGTCGCTTCTTGTCGAATTCATATCATTATCCAAGAAGATGACCTAGAAACTCCCTTTTAGTACCTTAGAGTCGGCATGCCCTAATGGTCAGTTCTTTGCATCCAACTACAAGTCTTCATCATTGGCTTTTGATCGGGTGATTCCACGAGTGTTTGACTTCAGCTTCATTATCACATTCACAGATTATACTATTATACCTTGAGATCCATTCTCATTATTGGTGGTTTATGTCGTACCTGTTAACGATCCACATCATTGGTCGTAATCATGTGGTTTTCTAGCATGTTCGACTTCAACACATTTATTCGCACGTTAGGATTCGTACATTGATCAGGTTGGGATGGAGCACAAGACCCTGATTCGTGTCTATTATGACTCAGGCTGCACAAATTTATATGTCATTCATGATTGTGCACATGTTTCTACTATAGAGATGGTTGTGACCATACCGTAGGACTTTATATTTATGATGCTCCTTGTTATCTGGATGGCTGCGCCCATACCATGGATCTTTTCATATAGTCTTCATCATCGGATGGCTGCATCCATGTCATGGATTCATGTCTTGATCTCATATATGTATATGTATATGCTTCCTTGATTTGCAGGTCTCCTGACAGTGCGTGTCCTCGTCCTTGCAAGAGATCATAAAGCATCTCAGCCATCACTCCTCATTTTGCCTTCATGATTTAGTGGGCATATGTTACATAATATTTTGTCACACCTCCTGTACTTCCTTGTGATATACTCCGAAGTGCCCGAAACATGACCATTATACAATATACTCATCCATGTATACAACTCATATCCCTCCTAAGACTTTGATTTGAAAATGCCTTGAGCTTTCCTTGAGGAAATAGCTCTTAAAACCCTAAAATGAGGCTCATTGCTCTTATGAGGCTTAAAACAATGACAGTTGCATGTTGCAGTGTAATTGACCAGCGATGGCATCGCTCTGTTCCCTTGAAAACCTGCACTGATCCCAAAGAGGTAATTTTCTGAAAGAGAATGAGAAGCTTCATGATATAGAAGCTTCCAGAGCGACGAGCTGGAGGTTGTTTCGCATAGATGAGGTCAAACACTCTCAACTGGGCCTCTTGGTATTATCCCTATGAGCTACCTCCTTGAGATGAGGACCTAATGTTATCTTTGGAGAATTCCTAACTCCCTTTCCCAGCCTATAAATTCATCCTCTCCCATTCCCAAATGGTTGGTCTATGTTTATTTGCACCCTTATGCTAAGCCTGTGCCTAGAGGCTATTCATTAGACTTGGAGAAGGAGTGCTTGGAGAGCCCTTGGCTTGGACTTGGATTACCACTCAAGGAGAGCCTTTCAACATCAAGGCTTTAATTTTAAGCTTCCCTTTATTTCCTAATAATATACAACTGTTGGTTCATCTTCCGAAAATATATATGTTCATGTATTATTTATCTTGACATTCCTTGATTAGTTAAGTAGGTCGTTATTGTTTTTGGCATGCTTTGTTGTCTCTTGATCACTCATGCAGGCACATAAACACTGAGAGAAGTAGGAGCAATTCCATGACACAAGTGGTTCAAGGTCCTCAACAAAGGAAATCAGAATAGCATCAGAATGAGGTAGGTCATCTCCTTCGTTCTTATTTATAATTATAACCTAGGAAGATGTCTAATTGATTGTCACTTCAATTGCTAGACCCACTCATTGGGCTATAGGGATCGTCTCTATCTATAGAGAGGATTAACCTTGTCAACAGGACAACCATAAAGTCATTAATGAATCGTTGAAGAATGCCATTCATCACACACACAAAAAATTGTTGGGGTATTGCAAAGCCCAAAAGGCATCACTAACCATTCAAACAAACCCTGCTTTATTTTGAAAGTGATTTTCCAAACATCACCTTCTACAATCTAAATATGATGATAACCACTAACTTAGTAAAGTAAACGACATCTTTTAACTGATCTAACAAATCATCAATATGAGGAAGAGGGTATCAATTCTTTATCGTGATCTTATTTAGTGCACAAAATTTGACAAACATTCTCCATGTACCATCCTTCTTTGGCACCATCACAATAGGAGATCCACATTGAGAGCACTAGGCTTGTTGAATCCCTTTTCAATAAATTTTTAAACTTACTTCTTGATACTTGCATTCTCAATCACGAACATCTTATACATACCATTATTAGGAAGAGGGGAACTTTCTTATAGTTGAATCTCCCTCTTAGAAGGTAATTCTTCAGGTTCTCGAAAAATATCATCATAGTTAGAAATGAGTTTAATTTATTCATCCTTATAATAAGGATCAAAACCCTTAAAAGCATCATATCTTTCAACATATTTTGCTTTCATAACGAGAAGTACAAATTCTTTCTAACATTTATGAGCCTCTTTACTTGCCCTGCACTATTAAGGGATAAGTTAGTCTTCATGCTTTGTGCTCTTACAATATACTCAACCCCATATTTGGTGAGGTATTATTTGTTCTCCTTCCTGAAGAATATGTCTTTCATGTCATACAAATAAGCGCTTCCCAAAACAATTCTGCAAATATCAAGAGAAACCACATCTAATTCAACTTCAACAATTTTTTTTGAAGTGATATCAAACCTAAGTTTACACTACTTCATTACTTGTAGCGTTGCATTATCACAAACCCAACTGAGAGGATAAGGTTTCCTGTGAGGTGTTGTTTCAAATCCCAGATTCTTGAAAATTGCTTCAAATATCAAATTCACTTGGGAACCAGTGTCAAAAAGAGTATCAACTTTCATATGCTTAATATTCACACTTACATGAAAAAGCTCACTTCTTCTACTTTCAGTACTAGGAAAAGGAATTGAAGGACTAAAACTAGAATGAGAAGATGTTTTACCTTGCACTCCTACATTTGTGACCTGAGTTTCATCCCCTGAATCATATCTCAAATCTTAGTGCATTGTTGCAACCGATCTTTTGCTTTCCTTTGCCTCCAAATCTTTTAGGCCTTAATTCAGGATGTAGCTTCCAATAGTGATCATCATCATGCCCTTCTTTTTTTATAATGAGAGCATGTCGACTTTACCTCTTCTTTCTTCACTGTAGAAACCTTCTTGGTTTTCCTCTTTCCTTTGAATTTGTCTTCAAAGAACTTGGATGATTTCTTCTTCGTGAAATCATTTTGCCTATTCTTTCCCCTGGACTTAAGATGAGTAACTTGGACACATATTTCATCTAGATTAGTGGGATTAAATAAAATAATAGTGTGGGGAAGGTAACTATGCAATGCACCAATGTTTTTTAAAAGTGTTTTTGAATAATCTAATGGAACATTTAAAGCTAATGCTTTCTTCCTAAATTCTTTAGTAAAACTTTCCACACTTTGTCATTTTCCTTGTCTCGAATTTTGTCATTCCATGATTACTTTATGAGTATATGCTAAAGGATAGAATTGTTTCTTTAATGCATTAGTGAATTTTGATCATGAATAAAGGAGCTTACCATTCTTTTGCTACCTTCTTGAAATTTACTTTCCCACCAAACCAGCGTTGTACCTTCAAGTCAAAGAGAGGCCAAATGAATATTTACCTCTTCTTCAACAATCTATTGAATATGTCAATAAAATTCTATCTGTTGAATCCAATTATCTAATTTTTTTGCATTAATCTCACCAATATATAGTGGTAAGTCAAACTTGACATCCAACTTCAATAATGACTTCTTCGAAGAAATCTTTTTAGTAGGAGATGGCAGTAAAGAATTGGAAGAAGAAGAAGGAGGTGAAGAATGAGGAGGAGAGGGAGGTCTTGAAGGAGGAGGAAATAAAGGAGGAAGAGGGTTGATAATCCTCATTCTTTACTTGACTGGTGCATTCTTCCTCTTTCTTTATAGATATCTTCCACCCTTGACTACAACGAACTAAATGCCTCGAGAAAATTTAACTCTAAGTTGAAAGGATTCTCTCTTCTTAGCGAAGGAACCTCTCCTCTTTGAGTGAAACTCCTTGAACCAATTTTGGGATTGTAAGATGAAATTTCACCATCTCCCTTCTTAAGCTTAAACCTGGTAATCATCCACACTTAAAAACCAAATAAAACTAGTTCTTTAGCTCGGATACCAAACGATCAGGATCTTTTATTACAAGCCTGTGATTTAGCGCCTTTAAATAGAATGTGAAATACCAAAACTTAACAAAATATTTTAATAAGGTTTTGAATATAAAAAAATAATTGTAAATAAACAAAAGGAACACAATAATATTGATAACGGAGTTCACCCAGTGTTGGCTATGTCTCTGAGTCTACTTCCAATGGAGTGGCTTCTTCAATTATGATGCAAAATAACCAAAATTACACCAAATTCCTCAATCTCAATACCTCTCAATTTTGTCGTTGTATAAAATCTCAAAGAACCCCTCACACAAATATCTAATGTCTTTGATCCCCAAAAGGGCATAAAATAAGTGTATTATCACAATAACAGTGATGAACCACACACAATAAAACTAAGGAATTAAACTTCCCTTCACAACCACACACATGTGGCATATTGGCAAACCTTTTACATATATAAAGTGTGGGGGTCTGCAACCCCCAGGTCGAGCTCGGAGAGGTTGTGGCCCCATTGTTGTAAAACATATAAAAATGGCATGTTTTTATGCCCTAGACGAACTATATTAAATATATTACAAACCAAGTTATGATGGTGCCCAAATAAATAATGACACACGTGATATGTTAGCAACAAAATTATAATATGTTATAATCATATTGGTTGGCATAAGTTAGAGTTTACAAGGTTGTAGGGTCAAGCCCACGGCCTCCCCTTATATGGTACATGTTATAATGAAATATTTGAATATAGTCTTATCCATTCACATTACAATGGCCATGGTGTGGCCTATTGGTGAATCACTTAGATTATGTGTTGGTGATCGTGGGGTCAAACCCTGTTGGTTCCACCAGTATGTTATTTTAAACCATTCTTGATATACTTGTCCACCATCGGTTGTGGATCAAGTATCGAGCCTCTTTGGCCTTTAGGATGCTACCATGTGGAATCATCTAATTGTTCCACCTCTCACCTAATAACCATCTTCGCGGGGTCAAACCCCATTGGTTCCACCAGTATGTTATTTTAAACCATTATTGATATACTTGTACACCAGAAGTTGTGGCTCAGGTATCGAACCTCTTTGGCCTTTAGGAGGCTGCTATGTGGAATCCTCTAATTTGTCCACCTATCACCTAATCATCATATTTGTCAGGGCCATGTCACGTTCCAGTTATCTGTCAACCATACAGGATGCCACATGGTGCCACATCATACTACCACTTCATTATCTCTATCATGTCAATTGTATGGCTTATGCCACATGTCACCTATATATCCTACCATTTCAGTTGTATGAACTAGCCACATGCCCCTTGTACATCCTACCATGTGTCACCGTAAGGGGTTGCCACGTGTCACCTATATCCTTCCTTTTTTCCTATTGTCACAAAACTTCAGATCATGATAACCTCCTCATACGAAGTCTGTTTGAGCCCATTCAAGTTGTGTTGGAATAGTCTCATCGAGCTCTTTGACATGGTGAAATTTTCATTGTGATTTGGGACAATTTAATTTTGAGGCATCTTAGATCCTCCTAGATCAACTACCCTCACACCTTAGAATATAGAAGTTCCTACTAAGCTCTCTATACATTGTTGTGAGTAGTGACTTGTTACAATTTTAAACCTTAAATCATCATAAGGGATGACATCCACTTCAAATTTACAATCATAGTTTGAATGAGGGATTTTTGTTAAGGGTGGTGTGTAGAATTTATTATGAGTCACACTGACCTAAGAATAAGAACTATATTGAGTTTCCAATGGCCAACTTTCAGTGGAATATGAATGCATTTCGAACAACATGCCCATGTATTTGAGGATATTGTGATAAGGCTAGTAACATTAATGATATCTATAGAATTCACTTTTTCTTTTGGATGATCTCTTGATTGATGAATAGTAATTTATAATTAATTGCTTGATGGAGACCTTATAAAATAGGTAGGAGGGTAATTGATAAATTTGTTGGGGAGTGATATGACCTATACAAATGGATAAATGATATAAACCAATGGTGTGAAGTATTGACTTTATCTCCATGAATCTTAAAAAAAAATTGAAATGTTTTAGTAGTGACTACAAAAATATCGCTCACAACCCACTTTGTTGTAGTGGTTGTTTGAAAAAAGGTTCTTTGAACATGAGATGATTTTAGATCTATTGATGTGAGAAAAAGAGATTGGTCACATTCTAAATCAATAATTAATCCATAGTCCTCTTGCCCTCAAATTTCTTCTTCATATATTAAGTTTTTGAAAATCTGATAATGGCTCTCAACATAACTTTTGGAAAATTCTTGTATACAATCCAAATATTTAGAATTATCAAAAATGAATATTGTGAGTTGAATTTTAATGTGTGTGGTGTGATTACAAAATGTTTTACTATGAAAGTAGGACTATGCTACCTCAAGACTCTTCCTTTTTTCTCACACTTCTCAAATTATTTGCATGCACATGAGGATATGATGGACTATTTTCATTATGGCCCTAATGGGGTGTTTTCGCCGCTACAACACCATCCAAAAATTTTACTACATTCGAATTTTGAAGGCTACTATCACCATGGTATCTAATGTCTTTCCTTGATCATCAAATGTCGTCTCATGTTATTCTATGTGTTTCAAATGTTCTTGAGTGGTCTCAAGTGTCGTCGCATTTCTTTAGGTGCATTTCACAGTTGTAACATCTTTGTTGTTGTAAAATGACACTTTTGGGTCGCAATCACACACACTTCACTCGTTGTACTTAGGGAATGCATGCAACGTGGAATTTTGATGTATAATTATCATTGTTCAAGCTTGTCTAAGTTTTCTCGATGATTTGGTATGTGTCACACATGGTTGTATGTCTTAAACTCATCATGTTTTCCCCTTTTCCTATATCCTAGACTTAAATAAATATTTGGTTTTAAAGCAAACACATTGAGGCCGAGAGCGCATGTGCACACTCTAAAGCCTTGATCAAGGATCTTTCGTTGTTTGTAAGTGCACCATGCACCCTTCAAGAGCACAAAGTGCACTCCTTAATCCATCTTTCCCCTTCCCTATTCTGAACTGTGCCCTTCAAAAACCAAGCCTTCCTTTGAGCGCACTCCTTCGACTGGAAGGAATACGCCCTCCTTGAGAGCACTCCTTTGACCTAAAGGAATGTGCCCTCCTTGAAATTACTCCTTCTACCTGAAGGAATGCACCCTCCTTAAGAGC
The DNA here is from genome assembly GCA_000404065.3 of Pinus taeda. Taxonomy (NCBI): domain Eukaryota; kingdom Viridiplantae; phylum Streptophyta; class Pinopsida; order Pinales; family Pinaceae; genus Pinus; species Pinus taeda. The sequence goes on along the minus strand of APFE030573587.1, from coordinate 58,089 downwards.
ACTCCTTCGACATGAAGGAATGCGCCCTCCTTGAGTGCACTCCTTCAACTTGAAGGAATGTGCCCTCCCTGAGATAACTCTTTCAATCCCAAGGAATGAGCACACTCTGAAGGCATGAAGCTTCCTCCTTTAGCCTTCGAACTTGCACTATGCGCCCTCTGTGGCCTCATGAGTGCACTCTAAAGGCACGAAACCTCACCCTTCAACCTTCGAGAGTGCACCATGTGCCCCCTTTTGTTTCTTAAGCACATGAATGCACTCTAAAGGCATGAAGCCTCATCCTTTAGCCTTCAGGAGTGTTCCGTGCACCCTCCATATCTCCCTTTAGTGCACTTGAGAATCCCAGAGCCTTCCCCTTCGTCCTTCGGACTTGCACCATGTACCCTGCCTTGATTGCCTTCCTCCCTTGAGCACACTTAGGAAGCTCGAAGCCTTCCCCTTCATTCTTCAAACTTGTCAAATGTGCCCTGCCTTCATTACCTCCCTCCCTTGAGTGCATGCTCAAGCCCTGAGGCCTCCTCCTCTTAGCGCTTCAACCTTTAAAAGTGCGCTTATGCACCCAAAAGCTCCTTTTTCCCCTTTTGAGTGCATTGAAAAGGCATGAACAAAAAATATGCATTAAACATGGTAGAATAGAATATTTCCAGGCTAATAGTTTCTTGTCATGAGTTATTGTAGATATAGGTATTCTAGAAATAACATTGCAAGCACGCACGAGGAAGATTAGGCAAAGATAACAAACAAAGGAAGCATGGAAAGAATGAAGAACACACTTGAATATTGATGAGCAAAGCACCCCGAAGACTCCATTTGATCAAATACCCTTTGGAGGGTAGAGACATCAACAATCGAAGTTGCTTAAAGAACAAAGATACAAGTGGCAGCGATGTCACCATAGGAAAAATTCCATGTCACCAGTCATTATTAGTCCTAGTCATCAAAGATAGTGACATGTCACGCTCTCATTGAACGATGATGTGGAAGTCATGATGTATTATTGTAATCATTGTAAATACAAATAAGTATAAGACCAAGAGTCATGGAAGTGCAAAGAACATCTAATTCCAAAATTCATTTGGAATTCCAAAGATTGTTTGGAATTCCAAAGGTTGTGGAAGTCCAAAGGTCACTAGAATTTGGAAAGTCAAGAGTCATGAGGATGTGAAAGATAATGCCTCAAGCTATAAATAGATCCCCATTTCTCATGTAAAGGACTTTTAACCTTGGCCTCTCCCACAAGGCATTAGAGAGACAGATTTAGTACTTTTGGGGAGCAAGTAGTGGCTCTAACGCTCCACTATTAGAGCTAGTGGTGTTCATTGTATTTATGTATGTTGGGACTTTTTCTTAATATTTGAAGCCTTTTGGCCAACATATTTTCACACATGGATTATGGATGTTACTAAGACTATTATTTGAATGTTTATGATTCATGTTCACTTTCACGTATATTGAAGTTATTTTAACTATTTCGTTGACTTTGATGCTTAACTTATTGGAAATGTGTTGTAATCGTTGTAACTATCGTTGCATCTATGTGAACTATTTCGCTTAAAGTCAGACGAGTCTTTCTCATCTTTGTGTGTCTCCATTAGGGTAATACTATTACTTCTCTCTTAGAGGCTCACTTTATTTCCCCCCTTGTGGTAAAATAACCTTTATACATCTGCAATCGAACATTCACAAGGCACACTCATTGGCTCATTCAAAATCACACATACACTTCCCTCTCATGTTAACAGCTAAAGCCAAGGCACATCTTTATTAAAATTACAATTGGGTTGTATTCTGTATGGGGTTCCTACTCCAAATAATGTGAGCTCTAATTGGGACTTCATATCGGGGAGACCCCCTGTATGTTGGCAATATCCAACAACATCAACATGGGGATATACAAGTTGTGTTTGTATGTGTAAATAATAGGTCAAATTGGTATACATCGACAATTAGTGAGAACTAGTTAATTTAAGTGGTGAATTTTGTCATTATTTTTTCCAAGGAAAGCCTCATGGGATCCCCAAGTCTTCCCTGGAATATATGGATTGAGTTTGGCTTCACCACTAGTCATAATAATAGCTAGTAAACTCAATGGGTCTTGTTATCGCTCAAACCGAGAGGGGATCCTATGGAGCAACTACTAGGTCAAGGGGCAACAATCGAGCAATAGCCCATTGTCACCTCAACTAAAGCTCCCTACTCTTTACGAAATTTCACCGATGGGAGGAGACCCGGTATAAGAGGAATCACTAGATGAATGGATCAATAAGAGGATAAGGAGTGATTCATAAGATTTATTCACAAGAGAGACTCAATTATATGGTTTTCTTGCTCAAGAAGCAAGGTGATATGCTCTCTAAGAAGGGCTAAGAGGATTCTTAAGGCTAGAGTTTGGTAATATATCTTGTAAAGATGATTCCTAACCCAAAACATCCTTATGGACAATTGACATTTATGTGGTCTTTGTGAAATTAGAGTTATAAAGTTGCGGGAACACAAAATACCACGTGGACCCAAAATTAGGTCAAGGATATGGAGTTAATCAACCAGGGAGGGGCTTGACTTGATTAGGGAAGAGAGGAGGATCAAAGGACAAATTTCTTTTGAGGATTGAATGCAAATATCGTAATGAGGACACTAGCCAAGGAAACCTAGGCAAATAAATGTTCCTTGAGCTAGGGCTTGCTATATCTCGGGATCCACATCGGAATTACTTCAAATCTGGAGGGCCTCTAGGGGAAACCCTAGCATACTTATGGACCAAAAATCAAGGTATTCTGATGGCTACAATGAGATTTATTTGATGCCCTAGGTGACCTATGGTGGGTAGGCCTAGAAAGGGAAAGAGGAGGTGAGAAAAATAAGCATTTAGGTGACCACCAGTGGATGGATTAATGACTTTCCTTTGGGAGAGATGGAGTCAAGATGAACTTGTGATTTGGAGAGACTATACCCAATCAAGGAGACCTCTAGACAACTTTGCATGGAAATTAGGGCATGAGAGTAGTTGCCAAAAGATTTTATACTTCGATATGCAATAATGGATAACTTATCAATGTATATTTAACAAAGAAAACCTCTAAGAACATTCATTCATCCATACATGACACATGCAATGATGCAATGCTTCAAAAGACAAAAAAATCCACATTTTTGCATAGAATGGTAGTAAATTTCAAACCTATATAATGAAAATCCTAGCAACATTGATGTGACAAAGTAAATAACAAGAATAAACATGAAATAGATCACTTACATGTACAAATGAGTATATCCAATCATCAAATTATGCCAATAATGAAGCTCCAAGACCAAGAAGATAGAATCCAAACATCAAAATTCATCCATGAAACCAAACTCGTCCTCCAAAAGGGAACGTGAA
>APFE030573587.1:30272-52347 GCA_000404065.3 Pinus taeda | reverse complement strand
ATGATGATGAGAGAAATGAATCACCTCTCATCTATTTATACCATCTCTAATGAGTTAAATTTGCCTAATGGGCCTAATTAAGCCTCAAATAATAAAATAATGTGCATTGATAACATCCCTTGGTGACAAGCCCGCTAAGATAGCTCAATAACATTAAAAAAAAAAAAAAAAAGCATATCAAGAGGGAAGAATGATCAATAAAATGAGTTGTTGGGCCTTTGAGGAGGCCTAATGAAGTCCAAAGTGTTCCATGGTGATAAAATGGACTCCAAACATAGTGGACAAGGGGTCGGTCCCTTGTTTTCCAAGCAAGTCACTGTGGTGCTCCCAAGTGGGTGTGGGGGCACAACGACATCCTCATGGGTCTCCAAGTGGATCGAAAATGTCTGTAAACCATATGTAAGGTAGGATGATTATATTAACCCTCCCTTTATCTCCTACGGTGAGAGACATCCTCATCTAAACCCTTGAACATCTTCCAAGTGTATGCCGCAAGTGTGGAGTCAGTTGGGCATGGTGAACCAGGTGCATCATCCTCATCCAAAAGGTGGAACAAAGCAATAAATGAGCAGTATTGTGGATCCATGAAGTAATCTTTGTTATGGTGGAGGCTTGTGGCTCTCAATTTTCACTCTACAAGTGCCAATGTGGCCCTCTAGAGGGTTAGGACCCCTCATAGGGAGACCAAGCAAGTCATTGTGGAGCTCCCAAGTGGGTGTGGGGACATAAGGACATCCTCATGGATCTCCAAGTGGACCGAAAATGTATGTAAACCATTTGTAAGGGATAGGATGATTACATTAGCCCTCCCTTTATCTCCTACAGTGAGAGACATCCTCATATAAACCCTTGAACATCTGTCAAGTGTATGGTGCAAGTGTAGAGTTGGTTGGGCATGATGAACCAGGCGCATCATCCTCATCCAAAAGTTGGAACAAAGCAATCAATGAGTAGTGTTACGGATCCATGAAGTAAGATTTGTTATGGTGGAGGCCCATGGCTCTCAATGCTCACCTTAAAAGTGCCAATGTGGCCCTCTAGAGGGCTAGGACCCCTTATATGGAGACCAAGTCCCAAATGGAGACCCACCTACAATCTCGCATAAGACCCAATGCATCCCCTTGCCCTCCAATACAACAAATCATTAGAATAATCAAGTAAAAGAGCTTACAAATCATGGAATCAATGGGGAACTTCATGGTGGTATGCCCTTCCATAGTGGGCTATTGAAAGGAAGAATTTCTTGACTAGGTTTTCCCCTTGAGGGGGTTTTTCCCTGGCATAGTGCCTACATCTAGTGTCTATTGTTTTCTCTACTGCTTCTTTGGTAATTGCTTGATGAACTAAAAGAAATAAGAAATAAAGAATCATAATAACAAGAAACATCACAAGGAATTATCAAGAATAAGAAAATATTTCTGCCTTTTTTATTTTCCAACATGAAATCAGGGCTTTGGTGAAGAAGGAAGAAAAAGGCAGTCTCAAGCAATTGATCAAGGAACCATTCAAAATGATTAACTCAGGAAGGAGTCTACTATATTCAAGGAAGATGTCTAACACAATTAAGGGAGAGAACAAACTTGAAGGGGCCTCAAACTACAGGTCCTGGAAGAAGAGGATTGACCTCATCCTTGAAAAGAACAAGGTTCTAAACTTGGTTAAAGGAAAAGTAAAGAAGCCTACAGAGGATTCCAGTGATGCTGATAAAGTTAAGTTTAGGGAACTAGAATTAGTGGCCATGACTCTAATGGTAGAAGGAATCAAGGACAACCTTGTCCCATTCATAGATAACATTGATCATGCTTAGGAAATGTATGAAGCCTTGTCAAAGTTATTCGCTATTAAGAACATTGGTCAAGTAGAAAGTTTGAAGAATGGGCTAAGGACCACAAAGATGACTAAAGAAGACAAAATGGCCTCTTTCTTTGTGAAGATAGCAAGAATAAGGGATGATCTTTTGGCCATTGATTAAATTGTTCAAGACAAAGAACTCGTGATCACTACCCTATTAGGATTACCACCTACTCGTGTGCATTTGTTGTAGGAAGGTAGCTCCAATCTTTGAAGAACTATGGACTGCCTGCAGTCAAGAATAATTAAGGATCTCATTAACTGCCAATCCTGAAGGAGTATCAACTGCCTACATTGCTCAACATAAAGGAAAGAAATCGAAAGGACCAAAGAAGAAGGTTGACATGTACAAGATAGAATGCTATCAATGCCATAAGAAGGGTCACTACAAGAGTGATTGTCCCGAAAATCCAAAGAATAAGAAAATAGATATAGATCATGCTAACTTTGTTGAGGAAGGAGACTCAAAGAAAGCCAAGTTCAAAGAATATGACATTAGGGACTTACACTACTAAGTCCTTTGCTTATAGCTTTAGATATCTTGTTTTATATGATTTATAATTTATAGGTTTTTAACATATTTTGGAAAAGACATTTTTATTGTTTTTATAAGTTTGTAGGTATCCCTCAAGCTTTAGAGGGAGCCCCCAACAACTCCCAAAGATAAGTATCTCATCTCCTTTCAGTTTTTGGTTTCATGTACTTGTTTAAGTTTTGATTATATTAATACTAATCACCATTCTCCCTCGATTGTCTTGATTAGGAAAACACCTGATATATCCTCAAGGAGTTTGAAGAGAGCTACCCAAAAAAAGGTTGGCCAAGAATCAAAGGTATGCCTTAAACTACTAAACATTGAATTCTTTATTGTAAATGTTTGTTCATTTGACAATCCTTTACTAACATTGTTGTGTCTAGCTTTATTGAATCATATTGATTCTTGTTTTCGGTGATTCATCACTTGATAAATCTACCACCCCACTCATAATCTAGCCAGGTTATCTGGGAAGCCCTAACCTAAATGTATGCTAATGTGAATCCCTAAATTGCTTAGGGATAGTTTTAAATGTTATTTGAAGTTTTATTGATGATGTCGTGTTTGGGATTTTGGTAAGATCGGGAAAACCTAACTTGTTAGGGTTGAATGATAAGGTATAAAACCCAGAACCTTTGAAGTTTTGGTAATGTTAGGTTTGATATATTTCTACATTAAAACCATAACTCATTAGGGTTTGGTGGAATGTGTGAGCAAGGCCCTTATAATGTCTTTGAAATGATTTCCTTAGTATGGGTGTGTTTGTCTGATCAAACCCTAGTCTAATCAAGTTTGTATGTCTAACTCTTATTTGATATTTTTGTGAAGTTGGGTTTGACTAACACTGATATGAAATGTCTTTTCATGATGATATCTAGGCATATATAGATAATATTATATATATTATCATATATATATATATATATATATATAATATATATATATATGTGGTTGAAACCCTAGCTTGGTCTAGGTCAAATGTATTAATGTTTTTAGACATATGTTATGCTTATGAATGATTATGAATTTATGAATTCCTAGATATGTGTGTTGACCTAGTTATTGATGGTCATAAGTCTTAGCATTTAATATAAGTCCTTGTCTGAGATTCTAGGACGATGATATTTGGAAATCTAGGGTTTTGTAGCTAAACCATAGTAGGAAGCAAATGATCTAGCATGTGTGATATAACAATATGAGATCTATTTATATAAAGATTGTTGAGATTGTGGAAATGGAATTCTAGGGTTTAGGAATTAAACCTTAGTAGAATTGAAAACCTTTGATGTATGACGACAATATGATAATTTGAGATTTATATCTGAGTTTTGGTTGGGATTGATGTTTGACTGAAAATCTAGGGCTTGCAACTAACCATAGTGGAAGTTGGTCATGTTAATGACAAATTTATGATTGGTTTTGACTGACTATTTTGTATGAAGTCTAGGATTTGTATGAAATCCTAGTGAGAAGTCTAAACATATGAATTTTGAAAGTTATTTGATGCTTTGTTGATATATATTTGTTTGAATTGTTTCTAGGGTTTGTTATATGTTGAAGTAAGGTATGTCATACCTTTGGAAGAAACATTGAAACCCTAGATGGAATGAAAGTTGTTATGAAGTAGTCTAGGGTTCATGACAAAGTCTCTATCAAGATGTTGAAGAGTATATGTCTCTTGTTTAAAAGTTTGGGTATCTAATTTGTATAAAGTTGAAATGCTTCCATGATTCTAATATGGCTAACTTCAGGCTTCTATATACTTGGTTGTACTTGCTATCTAAGTTGTGCACGTACACAATCTTCAACTTGGTAAAGATGCTCGATGTGAAAAGCATGATGAGGATGATAATAACTCTGATGAAATGGTTAGAAGATGCAAAAGATTCTCTGATAACGAAAAGAAGAAGAAGTTGATATCCCTGAGGAAGCTTGCATAGAAGAGACTCCCTAAGATTAAGAGGGAGTCTGGATGAAGAGATGATTCCTAGTTGAGAAGGAGGGCATAGCTTGGTTGTGATTAAAGAATTTTGGAGGATATTTTGTTGCATGAGAAGTAGGAAAGGAAAGTATATAATTGAGGAATCTTTTGTCAAAGATTTGGTTGATAGTCCTACTGAGTTGAGGAGAAACATCTAGAATGACCTCGAAGGTTTGCATTTGATTATGTACATGTGAAAATATATTATTGATTGCAGTTGTGTTTGTACGGGTGAATTTCTCGAAGGATTTGATAACATGTTGGTTGCCAATTAGTTTGATTGGGAGAGACCGGTCATTATTGATCCATTGGATCAAGGGGTATTGAGGCTTTGTGAGTGAAGCATTGTCAGGGAAGACATTTGGCTGACACTTTGTGTTGATGTCTAGGTCGCGAAGTCGGAAAGGTGGCATTGGTCCTTGAGCTCTTACATGCACTTGGATTTCTAGGTTGATGGTTATCAAGTAAGCTTGATGGTACCTAGAGACGTTTAAAGCTTGATTCCATCTTAGTCCCACCTGGATAGATTGCCTTGGTTAGGAATATAGTCCAGGGCATTTTGGTGCCTAAACTATTGAGAGACCAATGGATAGGTTTCCCTAGTCAAGAATCTAGTCCATGGCATTACGGTGCCTGAACTTCTTCATGGTTCATATAGTTTGATATCTTCCATTGTATTTGTACATTATGAATACCTCCCTAGTTAACAGGGGGTGTTGGAAAATGTAACTAGGTCTGGTCTTCATTTAATGTATTTGAGTCATTGTGTAATGTACTTGTCAAAGAATAAAGAAATGAATTATTATTATTATTATTATGACTTACTAAAGCATGGGTTTCATGCTTGTGTCACCATGTTTTAGGTCAAATTTATTGAGAAATGGCAACAAGAAATTCCAGTTTAGTTTGTCCTTGAATTGAACTCAGAATTAAAATCGAATTCTATTCTCATAGCAACTTGTAAATAGTTAATTAAGTTTAATTAACTTAATTAGCTTAGGAATTTCGAGTTGGAAGTCTTTCTGTAGTCAGGTATATGTTCTCCCTAAGTTTTAGGGGTCCAGTATGAGTTTAAAATGAGTTGGAAAATTAGATCACTCAGTTTACTGAGTTAAGTTAAGTTAAATTAGTTCTAAATTGTTTTTGGAACTAATAGAGGACTAAAAATCAGTTGGTGCACTAATGCATCCACTAGTGCTACTCCAGTTAATTGAAGATTCCCTCTTGAGAAACTCATGCATGTCAGTTCAGAGAAAGACCCAGTTGAGACTAGAGTGCAGGGATATTGTACTATCAGTGGTATTATTTACTAGAGTGTAAATGTCATGCATGCATCAGAGACTGATCCTATGTTTCGATCACATAGTTTTGGAAGCAAGAACTCCCTTTAAACATGGGCTAATCATCCTAGGAACTACGCAAGAGATTAGGGGATTGGAGAGTTATAGAATTGGCTAAGTGTTGGCCAAGAGCTAGCTTGTGAGCTGAGAGAGTTGAGCATACTTGTGCGGAATTGTTCTAGTGAGAAAAAGCTTTATATCTTCACTCGTATTTCTGATATATGCAATACAAGTACCAGGGTTTTGAGCAGTGGATTTCCCGAGATACATCTTATGTTATGTGCCATTGACTTATCTTCTTCTTGTTCGTATTGTTTTCATCAATCTATTGGCTTCCGCTGGTTGAAAGTAGAAGTAGATTCTTGTCCTATGATTTAGCACATTGCATGAGCTTGTGAATCTATAGGATTTTCTACATGGTATCAGAGTTGAGAACAATATACTGGAGGAGATTTTGAAGTTTTGAGTTTTGGGTTACTAGTGAAATTCGAATTTGCAATACATACTTCAGGATCAGCAGATGGTGTTCTATGGTTTGCGGCTCAAGTATGCCTTGGAAGGAAACTCAAATTTTATAGCCTGGAGGGACAGAATGGATGTTGTGCTAGAGGATAATGGCTTGAAGGAATTTTTTAATCAAGAAATTCCTAAGCCAACAACATCAGATGCACAAAATTTGGCCGAATGGAAGAAGTGTGTGGTGATTACTTTTCAGAGGGAGCATGGGGCTCCACTCACCTTGAATAATGTTATGTATGTGTCAGGGTTGAAGAAGAACTTGGTATCCGTTGCCATGCTTGAGGATATAGGCTATGATGTGATATTCTCGAAAGGAAAGGCATTCCTTTGACACAGAGCCACCAGTCAAGTAAATAAGATAGGGATTCAGGTGAAGAATCTCTATAAGCTGGAGGTAGAGGAGTGTGATGCTTTGAGCATAAAAGCAGAAAGGGTGCAGAGCTGAGATGTTGGCAAGTTGTGGCATAGGCAATTGTGCCACTTGCATCGTAGGGCTTTGAAGATATTGCATCAGATCTCTACCAGTCTTCCCAAAGGTACACTTGAGCAAGTTGATACATGCAAGGGGTGTACTTTGGGAAAATACACCAAGCCTTCCTTTCACGAAAGAGACATTGAGCAAAGGTTATTCTAGAGCGAGTCCATTCATATGTGTGTGGACCATTCTCGACAGCATCCACGACCAAACATAGGTATTATGTTATATTTTTTTATGACTATTCTCATAAATGTTGGATATTTTTCATGCAGAAAAAGGATCAAACCTTCACAAAGTTTTGTGAGTTTAAAGCATTGATGGAGAAAGAGTTGGGAAAGAAGGTTAAAGCTCTAAGGAGTGATAACGATGGTGAGTATGTCTCAAACGAGTTTAAGAACTTATGTGCAGCAAAAGGGATTAAACGAGAGTTGACGACACCCCATAACGCTTAGCAGAATGGGGTGGCCAAGAGTAAGAATAGAAGCATAGTAGGGGAAGTGAGGGCGATGTTTCATGATCAAGGCCTACCACTACACTTGTGGGCTGAGGCATGCAACACAATGGTTTATGTTCAGAACCATAACCCACATCAAATACTTGAGATGAAGGACATGGGGCTCATGCATTACTTTCTTAGCATGAAGGTATGGCAGGGAGATGGGGAGTTGTTTGTATCTCAGGGAAAGTATGCCATCTAGATACTCAAGGGTTCCAAATGGAGAGATGCAAACCCATGGAGACTCCTCTAGTAGGTAATTGGAGGAAGGAGGATGCTACTTCATGGGAAGTAGTGGAAGCTATTGTTTATAAGCAGCTTGTGAGTTCACTCATGTACTTGGTGAACACACGACCGGATATGTGTTATGCAATTAACCAGCTTAGTCAAGTGATGGTTAGGCCTCCCAAGCCGTATTGGAAGGCTACAAAGCATGTGTTGAGATACCTCAGGGGCACTTCTCAATATAGATTATGGTACAGGTGGACAGAGGGAGTGAAGCTTCAAGGCTTCACTAATGCAGATTGGGCAGGGAGTCCATCCAAAGGGAAAAGCACATTAGGAGGGATCTTCACTATTGGGTCAACGACAGTTTCTTGGTACAGCAGGAAACAGAGATCGATTGCACTTAGTTTGATAGAGGCAAAGTGAATGGATGCGAGTCAGATAGCATGTGAAGCCATCTAGATGAGAAAGATCATAGTTGGTTTGTTTGGTCAGTAGATGGATCCAACTGTGATTTATTGCGATAATCACAGTTCTATCAAACTCTCTGAAAATCCAGTTTTTCATGATTAGTACAAGCATATTGATATCCAATATCATCATCTTAAAGATTGTGTGTTGAGGCGGATTATGTTGTTAGAGTACATTCCCATGAAGAAGCAAGATGTTGACATTTTGACAAATGCATTGTCAAGATGTAAATTTGAGTTTCACAGAGACATGATCAGGGTAGCTGATAATCCCTTTCTTGTTGAGAGGGAGGATTGAGAAATGGCAACAAGAAATTCCAGTTTAATTTGTCCTTGAATTAAACTGAGAATTAAAATCGAATTATATTCTCATAGCAACTTATAAATAGTTAGATAAGTTTAATTAACTTAGGAATTTCGAGCTGGAAGTCTTTATGTATTCAAATATATGTTCTCCCTAAGTTTTAGGGGTCCAGTATGAGTTTAAAATGAGTTGGAAAATCAGATCGCTCAGTTTACTGAGTTAACTTCAGTGAAATTAGTTCTAAATTGTTTTTGGAACTAATAGAGGACTAGCAGTCAGTTGGTGCACTAATGCATCCACTAGTGCTACTCCAGTTAACTGAAGGTTCCTTCATGAGAAACTCATGCATGTCAGTACAGAGAAAGACCCAGTTGAGACTAGAGTGCATGAATAGTGTACTATTAGTGGTATTATTTACTGGAGTGTAAATATCATGCATGCATCAGAGATTGATCCTATGTTTGGATTGCGCAGTTTTGGAAGCATGAATTCCCTTTAAATATGAGCTATTCATCCTAGGAATTACGCAAGAGATTAGGGGCTTGGAGAGTTGCATAATTGGCTAAGTGTTGGCCAAGAGCTAGCTTGTGAGCTGAGAGAGTTGAGCATATTTGTGCAGAATTGTTCTAGTGAGGACAAGTTTTATATCTTCACTCATATTTATGATATATGCAATACACATAATGGGGTTTTGAGCAGTGGCTTTCCCCAGATACATTTTGTGTTATGTGCCATTGATTTATGTTCTTCTTGTTCATATTGTTTTCATCGATCTATTGGCTTCCACTGGTTGAAAGTAGAAGTAGATTCTTGTCTTGTAATTTAGTACATTGCATGAGCTTGTGAATCTACCGGATTTTCTACACCCCATTGAGGACTTCTAGGATTTATTCTGAGTCAAGAGAGTCATTGTACTTTTAAAGAGACCCTTTCTGGCTTTAGAATCATGTAAAAAGGTTAATTATTGATTCAAATATAATTTATGTATCCTCCACATCAAGTTGACCTAAGGACCCTATTAGACCTCACATAGAGCCTATAATTATGAGCACATCAAATTCATTTAGAACACACTTTCTCACAAGAAGTTTGACATCTCTTGTAGCTGGGAAAAGTGCGAAGTCTGTTGCCGGGAAGCCGAAGTAAGTGAGAGTTTGGGGAAGTCTAAGGAGAAAGGAAGAATCAAAATTTGGGTGCCTCTTTCTCTCTGTTTCAAGTTCTAGATTGGGAGATCGAAGTCTTCCAAGTTTCACTATTGCCGGAAGCTTCCAGTTGTTAGAAGTCGTTGCCTAGTCGAAGTTACTAGAAAGGGGTCGAAATTCTGGGAGGTTGACTTGGTGTGGAGGGAAGGTCTGGTCTTGGTCTAGGGTGAAGAGTCTCAAAGAATACTATTGAAAGGAAGAATTTCTTGGTGGGTTTTCCCCTCGAGGGAGTTTTTCCCTGACATAGTGCCTACATCTGGGTCTATTGTTTTATCTGTTGCTGATTTGGTAATTACTTGATGAACCAAAAGAAAGAAGATATAAGGAAGCGTAATAACAAGAAACATCACAACTAATTATCAAGAATAAGAAAATATTTTTGCCTTTCTGATTTTCCAACAGGATTTGGCATGTACAAGTGTCTCCAAGCTCAATAAGGGGTTAACCAAGGACCTTATTATGTGGTTTCAACCTTTAAATGGGGTGACATGTCCATGGTACATCCATAAGGTGGTAGGTGGCATGTGATATAGTGATGAAATCGAGTGGGGATCAGGCGAAAGCTCCAATCCACATGCCATGGTACAAGGGTAGCTATAAGAGGGGAAGCCCACACTTGGGTATATGAGTGTAGGAGGGAGAAAATCATGGTACATGAGTTACTCCGACCTTTGTTTTTCCACCCTTCTTCATATGCCTTTTGCCTTTGATTGATTTTTCTTCACAACTGCTTGAGGCTCCAGGGGATAAGAGAATGATGTGTAAGATATACCAATAGGTACCCCCTTCTAAGGTGGGTCATTTCATTGCCCACTAGGAGTTGGGACAATCATGGGTTCCCTAATGTGGATGGGGCTCATCTAGGGCCCATAAGATCCAGGGTGATGGCCATGAATAAGGGGTAGAGTTCATCATTAAGGGATTTTTGAGGTCTAAAATGGGTCTCCTAAGGAAATTATAAAATAATAGTGGAAATAATAAAATAAGATTAGATGACATCATCAAATTTTATAGGGAAAAAAGAAAGAAAGAAAAAACTATTTTTTCAACTCGTATTTTCAACTTATCTCCCCATGGGCTTACTCAAATTTCAAGTGGAAACACTTGTTGGATGCATAATTTGATTCCTCATCCAAGGAGTGCCCATGTTGCATACTTTCGATGGACCCTACTACACGAAAACTAAGAAATACATTAAAAACGTGATTGCAATCATGTTTTATCATGTATGTCTCATTTTTTGTGTCGAAGGGTCCATCGAAAGTATGCAACATGGGTACTATTTGGATGAGGAATTAAATTTTGCATCCAACGAGTACTTCCGCTCAAAATTTGAGTAAAACTTAGCAGATAAGTTGTAAATACGATTTGAAAAAGTAGTTTTATTATTTTATTATTTTTTAATCTTTTCATTTTTTTACTCCAAAATTGGTGAATCGTCCCCCATGGTTGACATAATCATCTTGAATCCTATTGATTCTTATAAAGTTTATTTTGGTTGTACATTTTTCTTAGGAGGCCGATTTTAGACCTCAAAAGTCCCCTAATGGCCCACATGATAAATTTGTATGTCTTATCTATATTTTGCATTTTATGGTACATTTCCTGCTGAAAGTGACCAAATTATGCTCTTTCTTTTCTTTTTAGCTGCATCAACCTCTGGGGCATCGTTTCAGGCCCGACCCAACGTGTGGACGAGGGGGAGGCTAATCCTAAGTGGACCCAGTGGACATATGTGCACCCGAAGGGAAAAATGATGAATGGGACTAAAATTAGCCGAGGGGAGTGAGTGATGTATATGGTGTTAGGAAGTGAGACCACACAACCAAAATTGAGATTTCCCATGTAGTGCCAACCCTGAAGCTAATGGCCAGTAAAGGAGATCCCATGAGATTAGGATACAAGGCTAACCATCAAATTGGGTCGAGGAGACAAGAGCACAAATCTAGCCCACATTTTTCCACCAAATCCCCCCACCAATCCATGCCCCAGAGTGTCCATGATAAGTAAGGAAAATTACTCAATTATACCAATGAAAATTCATACCTTCAGGGTTGGGAGGCCCACCTTCAAACATATGATCATAACAGATGGGCAAGGGACCACATGGTTGGCTCAGTTGACAGAGATAATGGCACATCGAGCTATCTAGTGGTTGTTGGCTCCTGGTTGAGGACCATCTAGGAGAAAAAAAAATCTCTTATGCATACTACCCACAGGTAGTGGGTAACAAGTCCAATTGAATTTCAATTTTCCACCTATGAAATCCACAATGACAACATGCCTTAGGAAAAAGGTTCAATTGTTTGACCTAACCCTTGATTCTCAATATAGTCATTATTACACACATGCGATTATGGTTATTGTACTTGGATGAATTTGGGTTATGTCAAAGATCTTCTCCTAATTTACATTGATCTATAGGTAACTCGTTGTAATAATACTTTTGGGGATTGTGCTCCATGTGCAATAATAAGGTATGTTTTTGTATTCAAGTTATCATGATTTATTGTGTAATGGGTTCATAACATTCATATCAAAGTGGACAATTTTTGGCATCCCAAGTTTAAAGATTAGATCCATTAGGGTTATAATTTTTCTCAAGCCTTCCAAATAAAGTGAGAGCTAGCATATATAAGAGGTTAATAGAGTAATTATTGCAAGTGTGGGCTTATGATTATTGTGCTCTAATGTAATTGGCTTATGTGGGAGACATTTTCCTAATTTATAAGGTTTATTGTGTAACTCATTGTAGTAATACTTTTGGAAGTTAGCTCAATATGCATATCTAGTGTACATTTGGTGCATTCATGTTTATGATGTTTATTATGTACTATTTTTGTAATATTGGTATACTAATGGACACTTCTCAATGGGGAAACTTCAAGGAGTAAGTATAACTATTTAAACTATATCTTTCCCTAGGTGCCTCTAAATTTAGTGAGAAGTAATATATATAAGAGGTAAATAGAGTCATTATTACACACAGGTATTGTGACGAGCGTTCTTGGATGTCTTTGGGTTATGTGGGAGATATTCTCCTAATGTATAAGGGTTGTTGTGTAACTCATCATAATAATTGTTTGAAGCACCATACTCCATGTTACTATTTGGCATGCATTTTGTATATTCAAGTTCATTTTCATGCTTTATCACTTATTGGGCTCATGATATTTCTACCTCATCGAAAATAATTCCCCAAGTGAATTACATTCTTTCCCATGTGGAGGCACCTACGATAACACATAAAAGAGACTATAGTTCATGCAAGGATGCATAATGGGGTGTGAGGATTATCCAGTGGAAAGCATTGGTGTCATTAAACAACAATTAAGGTGATGAATAAACACATCCTAAAAAATACTTAATAAAAGGACTAAAGTTAGGACATGGGGAGAATGTAAGTTGGAGAAAAGTTAGAATACTTTATAAGTGTCGAAAATCCAATAAGATTATAAGTAGGCAAGATAGGTAAAAGATAGCAGGATAATCTTCACATAAGTACCTAGTTTACAAACATGGGGCACTGCCAACGTAAAATTGTGGAGTTAGCAAGGCAACATAATGAGCATGCTATTGGTTAAAGTATGAAAGTCTAAGCATGATTATTCTACCCCCCTATAAAGCATCTTGATCAAAGGCTTGTGATATGAAACATAATAAATAAAGCGGTGAATTGTAGGGTAAGCTAGCTCAATTCACATAATGGGTTAACTCAATTGGCCTGAAATGACTAGTTTAAGGTAGAGTTCATTAAGAGGTTGGTGCAAGAACATTCTTGGGGTTTTGGCAATTTCGAACACCCAAAAATAGATTTTCAATACTTTTAGTTTCGTCTCAAGTTTTTCTATATTTTATCAATGAAGAGGGTCCAATTTTGTATTTAAGCACTCTCATTTCTTGGATTTACGATCCAATTTTTTGCTATATTGTAGATGACACCTTCCTCTATCTTACCACCAAATTTCATAAATTAGTATTGATTTTAAGTACCATGCTTGAATCTAGAACCAATGTAGAAAAATTTCAATATATTTATAATATTAGGGGTTTAGCGTTATGATCAACACACGTTCAATACTTGGAGTTAAGGGTTGAAATTTTTTTGATGTAGATGAATTTACCTCTACCTTTCCTATGTAAGTCATTGGAAAATATAGAGTTTAAGGGGTGCATCTAAGCCAAACATAGAGGGCAATGAAAAACTTAGAATTCTTTCATGTGTTTATTCTTTCTTATTTGAATTTCACTATTCAAACCATGAAGCCTAGGTTTTATCTAGAAGTTAAAGACAAAATTATTATGTCTTAATTGAATAAATGTTTCAGATACATAGAGAAATGAAAATACTTGAAAACCAAACAACCTTAGCCTTGTAACTTAAATACATTGGAGAATGGTGTAGTAGGGGCCTTGAACTCTCCATTGTTTTGGTTTTCTATAGTTGTTGGTAGTGTTGTGCAATCCAAAGACCTATGCATAGACTTTGTGAATGTAATAATTCCTAAAATAATTGGCCATAAATCTCAGTAAAAGTTTGCATAAATAGTTTATTGTAAGTTCTATTGTGTATTAAATATTCATTCCATGCTAATTGTGTATTGAATTTCATTCTCTACATGTATGTCGATGTGATTTTGACGTGTAATTTTGATCTATAAGCACCTTGATAATGCATTAAGTGGCATCAAAGTAGGAATATGTTCCTTCTAGACTATTGGTGTGCCCTTGGAGAGTAGTTTCATGTGGCTTTTGTGAAGGTGAGTCTACTAAAAGAGATTATTTGTGTGAGAGGTTTTGTAGTAGATGGAATAATAGTTTCTAATTGGTGAAATTACTAAGATTTGTTGGTATAAGGATAACATATTTCTAGAAGTAGAGATGAATGCTTGAACAATTTGAGATTAATGAAGCATGTAAGGAGAGAAAATTGTAGAGACTACATTGACTGCAATATGGTTTCTAAGAGAATAAGCCCAAGATAAAAAAGACACAACAATGTCAATGATAAAAAAATGAATGAGATTGGGGAAATGGGGACCATTATAAAAGTCCCAGAGAAGATTCCTTAGCAAAAAGATGTTTAGAGAAGACGAGGAATTTGAGAACTAGTTGCGTGATTTCAATGCAAGAAAGGTTGGAGTTTCTAAGAGAAACCAAACAAAGTAAAAATGATCTAAATATGGTCTTTGAAATCAAGAAGAATTAGAGAGTGTGTACAAATAAGACATTATTTTGCATTAGAAATGAGAAGGAATTGTCCAAAAGACCACGAGAGATATAAGGGGTTGAGAAATCTCTGGAATAGATAAAGACGATTGAAGAGTATGTGATTTGGGCTTCTGGAGGCCAAATATTATATAGAGTACCTCATATATTTGAGGAGATAGATCAAGAAGGATATATGGGTGTTGTCGACGTGGAAGTGAATATTTTCAAGGATAAGATATATCTTCAAGTTGAAGAAGAGTCATGGAAAGGCATAGATCCTATTAAAGATAAGTTGGTCATAAAATTCTCACCTAAGGAAGAATTATATCATGAATGTGTGCAAGGAATACCAAGTGAATCAATAGAAAAAAGGGAGTTCCTTTGGGAAGCCATGATAAAATAAATGTGTTTTTTCTTGTTTCTATATGTTTAGAAGAAATCAATGGAGAAAATGAAATTTAAAGTTAGATAACTATTTGCGAGAGAGAAGTAGAATATGACAATGAAATGCTTGAAATCTTAGACTAGGTGAATGTTGTAGAATCTAGAGGGGATACTACAAAAGATAACTTTGAAGTTTATTAGAAGAATATTGATGAAAATGAATGTTTTGTTTCCAAGAATGTCCCATATTTGTAATTAATCACACATTTGATGAAGAACTTATTGGAATTTCGAATCAAGACCATATGCAGTACAGGAGTAATGGAGGTGTGATAGGTAAGAGTGATGTGCATAACATTAATATTGTTGAGAGAAGTTTGAAATGTGGAGTAATTGAATGGAACTCAAAAACAAGGTAAGAAATTTCACTGAGTTTTTTTATAAGTAAGCCAAGGGAAATAAATTTGAGTTTCCGTGACAAGAAGCTAAGATCTTTTAGATTTGTTGGAAGTAAAGTAGAATGACGCATGTTTATAAAAATACTAAGATATATAGTAGCAACAACAACAAGAAGATTGATGAAAGATGGATGCACAATTTAGGTAATTATGAATTTCCTATAAAGGATAATACAAATTTGAAAATGATTAAAGTAGAAGGTATGGTCTAGATTTCCTAATCATATTTGATGTTAATGCACAATGGATTTAGGAAGATTGAGATTGCTATTTGTATAAGATAATTGATGGATGAATGTGAGATAAGGACATCAATTAGAGATTTGATTTTTGCAACATTGGATGATTTTCAATGTATGGGGGTTAAATGCAAGAGGATGAAAGAAATAAAGTACATAAGGAATGGTTTAGAAAGAGAAAGAGATTGAGAGCTATTGTGATATTTGAGCCTCTACAAATGAAGCAAGGATACAAAAGAATAACTAGTGACAAAGGAAGCATAATAGCGGATTATTCATCTCTATTAAAGAGAGGATCATTGTTGAAGGAATTTCACATAAGTTGATGTTGGATGATGGAGTGAAGCCACACATCAGTATAAGGAATGTCAACCTAATACAAAATTACATATAATGAAGAAGGCCTTTAGCAAAATAAATATTTTAGAACCATTAAAGATTTTTGAGTTTTGGGTGGACACCATAAGTTGCAAGCATGGAAGATTGACCATGACAGTTGAAGGTATGCTCAACTTTGGTTGCCAGAAAGAAATGATAATGAATTTGCTGATGCAATGGAGTTAAAGATGAGTCATTATAAATGTTGTTAATTGAGCATATTAGATTGTAAGTTTAAGTTATCCATATGAGATGGATTTCTAAAAGCATTTCAGAGAGAGAGAAAAGTGCATAAGATAATGACTATATTAGAATTGTCTATACCCTGATGGGGATGGATGAGTGTGGTTTTAATAGCGTGACAGGGAGGGGGTCTGATGCTCCTACATGATGATTAGATGCCGCATGTGGCACACCAGGGATAGGTTTCGATGGGATCCAAGAAGGTTCGAGATGCTCATCATTTGGTTTAAAAACAACTTGGCGTGTTGGTTCTAACAGTTGGTGTTTCAGGTTATAAGCGGTGGCAAAGGTGGTGAGAGCAACATCGAGTATGCACAGGCTACCAACTAGTGTATGCTATTTATTTTGGTGTTATTTTTTTCCAATTTAACAGTCGATAGGCGAGGTATTCATCGGGGAACCAACTCATTAGGTGTGGAATCTTGAAGTGAGGGTTTGTTGGAATTTGGATTATTGTTGGATAGTTTTGGACTAGGGGGGCACTTTGCTACATTGTCTCATTGCTCATTGATGAAAGGGAGATTTGGGATCTTCTAGCGTCCTTTTGGTAAGTCACCTTGCTTTGGTCCCTAGTTCATAGAGAGTTTCTCTTGTAAGAGGCTTGGGTGTGGGGTTGTTTTGTTTCAATTCTATCCTCTATCCTTTAGAAATTATGGCAATATTAGGGGTTTTCCAATTGTGAGTGGTAATTATCAGGTATCTTCGACCCTGGGTCGCTTTGGCTTGGGGGGCTGGAATTTGGAGTTCTGGATCTTTCCTTCCCATGGCAGGGGTCTCAGTCCCTTCGCCATTTTGGCACTGTAGATAAGTGGTGGCACTAGTTTTTTAAAGGGGAGGTTTATGTGAACCTGGTGGCCAACAAAATGGTGCCTAGAGGTACCCTTCTTGTTGTAATTAGAATCTGGGCTTTAATGGTGGTCTCCAACGCATGGGTAACTCTTCGACCCAAGTCTTCATGGTCCATGGCACTTGAAACTATGATTTGACAACGAGGGCAAGATCAATGGGGGATGGGACATTATGGCTAGCCAATGGGCCATGGAGGCCAAGTAGGAGAAGTGGAAGGTGATGGGGGTGTGGATGCAATGTTTGAAGGTGAATTAGCTCATGATAAGGTCCCATCTCCTGTTCGAGTGGACCCCCCACCCTCTATGGACTCTTTAGACTTACAGATGCACAATGTCACTGTACTCTTGGAAGACTTGGGGCGATTGTGACACCAGGACCATAATGAAGTGATCATATTGTGAATGACCTAAAGAACAATCAATGGGACATCCTTGACCACTTAAATTCTCTTAAAAGGAGTTAAAGGCGCACAAACGATCAACTTGATCATGTTGAGGATCGACTTGCTTATCTGCAGTTTCATGTTCACGTGGATCCTAGACCTCCGGAAGTACTTGATGTCGGTCATGCACCAACATTCCTCGTGATACGTGATGGAAGTGGGTTGTATCTTCATACTATACGTGTTCTAGGCTCTATGGTCATTTTGGTTTTGGATATTATGTAAATTTTGGCATTTTTCTCTCAGCTTTTGTACTGCTCTCTTGGCCAATAAATCCGGTAGGAGTGAGGTTGAGAGAACAATGATAATCATATCTATATCATGTATTATTTTGATGAATTAATAGAAGTTGGTTGACCATCTAAAATAAATAAATAAAGAAAATTGAAATTGTTTGTAATCAACAAAAGGTATATCACTATCTGTTGGTACCTTAATTCTGATATACTTGAGAATTAGGTTTGGTTTCTAAAAGAGGAATGGGAGTCACTCCATCCTAGAGAAAGCATCAAGATAGGGGGGTGAAACATGGGAATCAAGTATCCTTGCTCAAAAGATTAGGTGAGAGACAATAAGGGCTGTGTGTGTATTTAGAGAAGTTGTTGAGGTAATTTCACAATTTGAGAGGAAGGTACTAATGAGAACAATGCCGCATAGTATACATGAAGGAAAATTTGTTTTGTCCATTACAAAGAAAGGAATGCGATGAGTGGATCAAGAGGTTGATAAATAATCCTTTTCAAATTACTGAGAAGACAAAGGTGAGTGGATGTGAAGATTTGGTCATGAAGAATGTACTGGTAGATAAAGAGATTGATGAAGATAGTTTCCAAGTTGAATTGGAAAAAGAGTGGATTCGTATGATGCACAAAAGAAGTCAAGCATTTGTGAATGATAAGCATGGTCAATATTATGCCAAAGAAGAAAGGTATTGAAGGTGAAATTATTATAACATCTATAATGAAGACTAAGGATGTAGAAAAGGAGGATATGATTAAGGGGTTACTCAAACCCTATGATTTGTTGTTTGATTTTATTGTAGGTACATGGAAGAATGATGCATATTGTATGAATGTTGTAGCTTCCCTTAATACCTTGTAGATTGGTCAATATCTAATTCCTATGAAGAACATAATAATACAAAGGGAATAGGTTAGTTAGACCACGAGATGAAGAGCATTGAGACCATGAGTATTGAGGAAGGCCTTGTAATTAGATTTGGGAATATTGCTGGTTCAAAGAACAATGCAATAGTATGCCTAATTGTTGGGGAATTATTCTTGAAGAGAATGTTGGTAAGTAGTATTTGTTGTCATGTATTATTGTGTAGTTGAAGATCATGTAAATATTGTTTTGATGATGAGAATATTACAAGGTGGTGAAGTGTTGAGTGACCTCTCACAAAACAAAATATGTTAAGAGAAAACATGAAAACATAGGATCAACATTTCAAGTATGTACAATTGCAATAAATGGGTGATGGGAAAATGTAGAGCATAAATGGTAGAGATTCTTTTAGAAAAGTAGTTGAATAAAAATGATATTTTTGTTGAATAAAATCATAGGTAGAGATGCAATGGCTAGGTTGCACGAGAAAGTATAAGAATAACTATTTGATTGCCCAAAGAAGAATAAAATGGATGTTGAATTGTATATAGGCACGTGATCCAAAATTTTGAAGATGTACTAAATTTGAGTGAATATTATGAAAGTATTAGTGATCTAGGTAGCGTTGTTACAATATAATAAGTATGTCAAGACAAGGACACATGAAGGAACAAAGCACTCATGTTATAATGCAAACTATGAAGATAATTCATGTTGGACTTATTTGGTGTGAAGTAGAGAAGTATGTGGCACCAATATAGTTCATCATAGTTAGTATTGTTGAGATTGAATGTTACGAGAAAATGATGAATGGTGAATAGGTGTTTTATGAATATGAAGATCCAAAGATCAATGCTACAAAGTTTAAGAAAGTTGTTACACATTAAGGAGTTTGGTCATGTGACAACAAGTAATGGATGGAAGTAGAAAATGTGAAAATGATGAACCATACCAAGTGTGGAAGAAAAGAAAGAATAAGATCATATATTCAACGGTTCTTGATTCATCAAGAACCTTGTGAGAAAGATGGTCAGTTTTTTCCAATTGGGTGAGCTTGATGCAAAAGTATCCTTAGGGTTTTGGCAAGCTTGCACACCTGAAAATAAATTTTCATTTTTGTGTGTGTGTTTATTTCAAAATTTTCTATTTTTTTTTAATAACGACAAGGGTCCAATATTTTGATCAACGTGCTCTCAAATCTTGGATTCAAGGGTGAAATTTGGATACGCTGCAGAGGACATCTTCCTCTATATTCCCATCAAATTTGACACAACAATATTGAATTCAAGTACTATGGCTAATTCTAAAACCAACATATAGATATTTTCAGATTCATGCAATATCAGGGAGATAGTGTTTTGGTTAGCACACCTTCAATACTTCGACTTTGGGTCTAAGTTTTTTATATGATGTAGAGGACATCTTACTTTAAATTTTTAAATATTTCATGAAAAATATTTAGTTTAAGTGTGTGCCCAAAACAAACAGAAAACATGATTGGAAACTCAAAATTCCTTCTAAGTGTTTTTTATTTATTTTTATTTTGACTTTAAATCTTCAAACCACAAAGCTTGGGTTGTATCAGAAAGTTAAATGGGAAATTACTAACCATATACTAACTAATAAAATGTTTGGGATGCCTAAATAAATGAAGATACCTAGGCACTCAACAACCATGGGCTCATAGCTTAAATAGTTAGGAGATTGATACAATAAGGGCCTTTGGCTCTCCATTGTTTTAATCTTCTATAGTTGTTGGTAGAATTGTGTGATCCAAAGACTTGTGCACATGATGTGGGAATGTAATAAGGCTTGAAGGCATTGGCCATTGGTTTTGATAAAAGTTTACATAATTAGTCATTTTAAATTATGTTGAAAAATAAATATTTATTCTTTCTTGGTTGTGTATTGAATTTCATTCTTTGATGAGTATATGCCATTGCGCTTTTGATGTGTGATTCTAATATGTAGCCCCTTAACTATTATGCCAAAATGGGTTCAATCCAATAGTCCCTCTAAGTTAGGAGTAGATGTTGTGCTTTGACATCATTTACCCTCGATGTCATTCACAAAACATGAGGAAGAGCTTGGAGGGTTTTCTTGAGGACACTTTCCATGGAAAAACATGGAATACAAAGAAGATAAAGCATATAGATTGTACCTACTCAATGTGAATTCATGAAGATATTGAAAAGTCATTTCT
Source organism: Pinus taeda (assembly GCA_000404065.3). Taxonomy (NCBI): domain Eukaryota; kingdom Viridiplantae; phylum Streptophyta; class Pinopsida; order Pinales; family Pinaceae; genus Pinus; species Pinus taeda. The sequence goes on along the minus strand of APFE030573587.1, from coordinate 31,432 downwards.
ATGTTGTTAGTTTGATTCTTGGAGATTTGTTTGCTTTATATGGCAAGCTCTACAAACCATGAGATTGATTACCTTGAGGGTGATTTAGTTCTACAACAAAGGAGTGGGGATCTTGTTTATATAGACTCCCTTAATTTACACTATTGTGCACCATCAAACAAAAAAATAAAAGTCATCATGGTAATCATTGTCATAATGAGGTTTCATTAAAAGTGGTTTGGGTTGGCCTTCAATCTTGTCTAGGTATCTACTTTTTCCCAAAATAACATGAAATTAGGCTTATCAATAGTTCCAATTTTGAGATGCCTACATTAGCACCGTGAGAATATACAAGGTGTGAAATGGCATAACCATAACTAATGTTATTGAATTTCCTTCGTAAGTTTGCCATGGCAAAGACACCTCCATCTTATAAATCTCACCAAATGCCATATAAACATGAGAGGTTGGTTACTTCAATAGTTAAGTTGACCTCAATCTATTTAAAATTGAGGATAATATAAGGCAAATTTTGCAATGACATTATTAATGGTGGGAAGTTGTTCATTATTACCAACGTGAGCACACAAAATGCAAGGAAAAATATTGCTATCCTCTGCATTTTTAACAAGACCACAAGAGCTATAATTGTGTCTCCCGCAACAATGGTGTATTGGGTATTATAATTAATGCATATAATAAAGTCTTGAATAATTTTGTATGATGGTGAATTGCCACATCCCAAGCTAAGGTTCTTATAATGGTCCAAAGCTTCTCTAGCATAATCCAACCACATCTAGTTAGAGCCTTTCTAACAATGCACAATTTATAATTGTTAAACATTGTATAAGCAAAACAATTGGTATACCATTATTTAGTACTGCTTATAAATTCGATTATTAAATAAATAGTTAAGTAATCCTTATTTCACATCCAAAATGAAATTATCCTATTAAAGAAGATAGATGAGGCCAAAGAACATAAACAAAGACCTAAATTTTATGAAAATCCCATTTAAGTGCTTTGACATCATTTACCCTCGATGTCATTCACAAAACATGAGGAAGAGCTTGGAGGGTTTTCTTGAGGACACTTTCCATGGAAAAACATGGAATACAAAGAAGATAAAGCATATAGATTGTACCTACTCAATGTGAATTCATGAAGATATTGAAAAGTCA
>APFE030573587.1:1697-29388 GCA_000404065.3 Pinus taeda | reverse complement strand
AATAATTAAACCATTCTTGATCCCTCTGGGCCTTCGAGAAGAAATTTGATCCCTCTCGGGCCTTTGATAGATCCAAAGTTAAGATGAATGTAGTTTGGTCTTAATATTATCATTAAACTCAACTAATCACCAAATTAATATATAAAATTTTTATTTGAAAAAAAACCACCTCCACATAACAATGCTAAAATCTATATAGAAAGAAAGAAAGAAAGAAATTATTTTAAAATCCACGAGGCTAAAGATAGCCTATGGGACAGATTGCTTCTTCGTCTGCTTGATCTATTCGACCCTTTTTCTATGAAGCTTCACAATAAATGCTCCCAGCTTCTCGACAAACCCCTCGCTAAATAGATTATCCCAAGAGCTAGTTGCCAGCATATCTGCATAACTTTCCTTGTTGTCTTTGAAGGCCTCACATTCTAAAATGAAATGTTTTTCTGTTTCCACTTTTCTGGAAGAACAAAAAATGCACACCATTTCCTCCCACACTTCCTTTGGCCTTTTCCAGCGCCTTGTTTCACAACGATGTTGATGAGAATTAGTCCTTAACTGAGCAATAAGAATATTGGCTCTCCAAGAGATATTGCCCTATATGGATGCTTTTGGTTGATGATTATGAGTGGGATTAAACACTTCAATATAGTACTTTTTCTTTCTTCCTAGCTCCTTATCCCAAGTACGTTTGTGGAACTTTTCCATAACAAAAACTTTTATCTCTTTGTTGTTTATGGGGCACACGTTCAAGCAAATACCCATTTACTAAACCATTTGTTATTTCGCTGCATCCAAGTGTTTTTGCTCTTGCACAATTTATCATTAAAGACAACCTTAGGCCATCTACCCTCTTCCATTTGCTCAATTTTTTTTAAATACCTGATGACTCGCACCATAGCAATTGCTTCAATAGGAGCAGTCCCCGTTTTACTTAACAAGATATCATAAGGAACTGCACTTTTAATCTTAAATTTGTTTGTAATCAAACGCTTCTGAATTTTCTCAATTTGTCTCCACTGCACATCGGAAGCACTGCTAGCCCATTGTTCACAACCATAGAGAATCACCAGAATCACTAGAAGCCCAAAAAGAGTTTGAGTGGTCTTCTAGTCCCATAACTCTGCCTCTCTACACCTATTTTGAAAAGCATAAAATGCTTTCCAATCCCCCAAAGTTCTTTTCTTTCTACAACCATTCCAGCTTAGATTTTGGTTGAAGTCAAATCCGAAGTATTTGTAATCCGCAACTTCTTCCAGAATGTTGCCTTCAAAGTAGAACTTATGCTGGTTATGTTTTTTTTCTTAGAGAAGACCACTACTTTCGTTTCTTACCAAATTCTTTATTTTTCACACTACTCATGGTGGAGTGAGATGGCCAAATAAAATGAAATGAAATAACATTTTAATTTCCACATCCACAAAACTAAAAATAATAAACCTTACTTTACATTTTGCAATTCAATCAGTTTTTCAATATTTTTTATTCATTAATAATAAGCTAGTCCACCCTTCTAACCCTGCTCTCTCTCACACACGAAAACAAAAAAAATAAATAAATTTGAAAGAAAGTGATTAACATGCCAACTATGTTAATTTTCCTTTGAACCTTCTCTACGAAGTGATGAGCTCCAGTAATTGATTATTTGATGAGATTTGATAATTTAGTGTCACTCCCTGGGCAATCTTCAATCCTTGCCAACGGATATCTCTGTTTCATTATTAATTAATATACCGATATTCTCAGTTGTGGTATTAACGATAGGAAATTTTTGTTAACTGGCTGCCCCTGGGGTGTGTGTTTGTGTCAGTCGAGTGGATTTAAGCAGCATTTGCAGTAAACTCAGACCGTTCTCCGGGCGTTTGCATGGAAGGTAACGACAATATCTTGCCATTCTGCAAGTGTTTTGGGTAGAAATGAATTTACTATCGGTGCTTGGGTCAGCCCGTTTCATTGTTGATTGTTGCATGTCTGTCTGTTGAGGATTTGACTGGTTCATAATATCCATCTCCTCTATTTTTCTGTTTTACTAAGCTTGCATTTTTTTAGCATTTCATTCCACGAATGTATCGGAGGTTTTGAAGCCAGCTTTAAACCTCAGCCTCTTGTTGCCACCTAGGAGGTGGGTTTGGGCTTTGTGTATTTTCACGTTATCGATTATAATCAACATCTGCAACTGAAGCCCTCTAACATAGCTGGAACTCACTCGCATCCATATTCTCTAGTGCCAGAAAGTGTAAGAATGAGCTTTCCTATTTTCTCCATGATTTCTGCATCAATATTTCTTTATACCGATGATGTTTGCAAGAGCTCTTGATGGATTATGGAGTACACAGGGGGGTTCTGGACGCAAATAAACACTTCTCCCGATTTCTTTAGCACTTCTCTGCCCGAGCTTCCAGGGAAGATTATGCCCCCACCTGTGAAATTGCAGGTTTTGTTCTCTCTGAAAACCCATGTAGCAAACTTCACACACAAATCTGTTTGTGCCATGAGAGTCTTCGGGCATGGGGCAATAAATTCAGCATCTGTGTCTGCAAAACCAGACAGACTACAGACAATTTGATATCAAAAAGCCAAAAAGAAAAACAATCTTAATCATGTATGATTAAAATCTTGGTCTGTATTCTAAGTTTTATGCAAATATCTCTATCTTCAAAATGACCTGTTCTTGGGTGTAACCTGCACACAAACAACTGACTAACCATGACAATGATAATAATCAAGACTTTGAATTCAAAGTCCTCAGTATCAGTTCTTCTGATTCGAAATTGGGTCTCCTCAATATACCGAGGCACGAACACATGAATTGTCTTTTTTCGTGTTTGCAATGTTCTGTGTTTAGTTGCTACCTGAATGATACTCTCCAACTCAATGTGTACATAATTTTTGTACTCACCCTAGTCAGTTAAATAGGTTACGCTCTGTCATCTGTATACTCATTCCCATACTTGTATTCTCAACAGTCCTGTGAAAGAACATCTATTTCTACTTTTCAAACCTGTAGGATATTGTTTTTGACTTGATTCCTTCGAATCAACTAGAGCAAGCCTGTAGATCGAATAATGCCAAAAAGTTTATTTTTTATAAAACATCAAATTTAATTCATAAATGTGTATTGTTTATGTTTGGCAAAACAGGTATCCCACACAAGATGAAAACCTTAAATAACTACTCACACAAATAGATCAAAGATCATAACATCAGTGTTTTTACATGGTTAAAACTCTCTAAGAGGGAAATAGTCCACGATCCCAATCAACATGGCTATTTGAGGCATTTTATTAATGCAAAAGAAAGATTTGTACATAAGAGAGTTTCTCACAATCGATCATCAACAAATGATTCTCCATACTTTTAAAATAGAGATCATGGACCAATATAGTGTTAAGCCATGGATCAATAGCTGTTATTATTAGTGTGGCAAAATTCCTGATAAAATTTTGATATAATTAGTGGCTCTTGAATTTTTCAGAGTGCCAATTTTATCGACGATTTTCTTGATTTGAAAAACTCCAGATCTTATCATAAAAATTGCAATTTTTTCCTGAGTCGATGGAAAAAATTGCTGGTTGCTTACAGGGTGAGCTAAATTAGCTTTTGATGTTTTTTTTGGGTCATTTGCATGCCCAATGACATGTTGCAAGTTTTGAGGAGAAGCAAAGGGTTTCTAGGCATTGAGGAGGAGAAAAACGAGTTTTTTCTAGTGGTGATCGATTTTTCTCCACTGTTCAACATGTTCTTTTCAACAACTGTAGAGTTGCAGGTATGGGCAGTGATTTCGTCCCTTTTTTGCCTGTTTTTTTGTTGAAAATGTAGCGAGCACTGTCTTTTGGCTTGCACCTTAGCTAGTGAAGACCTCGAGTTGTCCTCAGGAGATAGACTTCAATTGTGGTGAGTTAATTTCTAGTTTATGGGAATAATCATCAAGTTAACATGTGTAGAGTTGTAGCTTCAGTTATATAGGAGTCTTCATCAGTTTGATTACAACATTGGTTGGCAGATTGAGTTCAGGTAGAACAAGTTGGGTCTTTAGTCTCGATTGAGGACAGAACGAGTTAGATCTCCAGTGTTGATTGGACAGAGCACAAGTTAACAACTCTAGTGATGAGAGGGAGTAACACTCTCAATTAACTCGCTATCAAAGCTTGAGTTCTAAATTTGAACCAACCCAATTTTGCATGGATCGAATCTGTAAAAGAAGGACAAAGGTACACAGATTATTCAATTGTTTTGTGCAAAAAGGTTTGCGACAAGATAGAGCTCACGTGTTAGTGTGAGAGAGCCTTGATTGTGGAGCGCATGAATTATGTTCTAAAGAATAGAAGCACAAGTGTGTTAGGATTTAAGAGACCTGGTTGTGCACAAGTTGTGTGGATCTGGGGTCCAAAAAAATAGGAACTCAAGTGCACTAAGAAATAGGGACATAAGTGCACTAGAAATAGGGACAGAAGTGCGCTAGGAAATAGGAGATCAACACAAGGAATAAGGAGGCCAAGTGCACAAGGAAGGAGGAGTACAATTGAAGCAAGATAGCAAGGTTTGCAAAGCACATCAAAGAGGTAGCATAGGATCAATTGTGTGCATGAACCTGTTGACAAATGTAACTAGGTTCGGTCTTCATAAAATGTATTTGTCAAAAGAATTTTTATTATTGTTACAATGATTTATTAAAGCATGGGTTTCATGCGTAGGTCATCATTTTATTAGTCAAAGCCCCCATTGTGGACTCTTAGTATTAATAAAGAGTCATTAGAGTCATTGTATATTTTATGAGACCCTTCTTGGGCTTTTGAATGACGTAAAAATAATTATTTTTGAGTAAAAAATGAATTATGTAACCTCCACACCAAGTCGGCCTCAAGGAAGGTAAATCGACCTCATTGGAAGGCTATAAATACAAGGCAGTTTGAATTCATTTGGAGTATCTCATCTCTCTCACACGTAGTTCGATATCTGGAAGCTGGGAAAAAGTGTGAAGTTGAAGGAAGAGTCTAAAAGGAGTGCGAGCTTGGTCAAGGAGGAAAGGAAGAAGAAAATTGAAGTTTTGGTGTGTGTGTTCTCTCTCTCTCTCGTGTGGGCTAGTTTAGGAGATCGAAGTCTCCTTGTCAAAGTTGAAGCTGCTATTGATGTCAAAAGCTACCAAGTCGAAGCTGCTGCTGATGCCGAAAGCTACCAAATCGAAGTTGCTAGGGTCGAAGTGTTGCTACTAGGTCGAAGGATAGATCAAAGAAGGAGAGGTTGGGTTGGTGTGGAGGAGGTCTTTATCTAGGTTGAAGAGCCTCAAGGAAAACTATTGAAGGAAGAGATTTTCACTGTGTTTTTCCATAGATATGGGTTTTGCCTTGGTAGAGTGCCTACATCTTGTGTCTTGCGCTTTTGTGATCTTCATGCACACATAATTTGGTAATTGCTGATGAAAGATAATATAACAAATAAGTAAAAAAAACCCAACATAATTCACAAGTAAATATCCAGAAAGAGAAATCTAACCCTAATCCTACTAGCATTGATTTCTCAACAGAACCGAGATCAAGTAGTGATTAAGGAGATCAAGTAGTGATTAAGGAAGGCCAAGATCAATTGTATCAGTTGAGATTTAGTGTGATAAGCGAAACGCTTTCTCAAGAGAGACATATTGCTTTGTAATAAAATAACCACATCAAGCAAGCAGGTTTTTCATGTTGGGTTTCTTGAGAATACAAGTGTGTCGACATTTGTGTGATGTGTTTTTATATTTTTGTTTTTATTCCGCTACTTATAAGTTGCTAAGAAACCCTGTATCTTGGTGAAAGTAAACTAGTTTCAGTTTTCAGTTATTCATCTTAGTAGTTGCAGAGTTTCATGGAAATTTAACATGGTATCAGAGCAGAGGTCAGTATAAATACCAACACCAAGTTGATTCGTTAGTGAAGAACACAAATTAGTTAAGAAGGCTAGCGCTAGAGTTTGAAGAGCAGAGTAGAGCAATTCTTTGGATAACAATATGGTGTTCCTAGGACTAAGGTCAGATCACAGAAGCGTTGAATTTCTGTGCATGAAAGGAGCAGATATATGTGGTGTTGGAAGATAATGGGGTGATAGAATTTGTGAAGAATCAAATAGTTCTACCTCAAGATCCCCAACAATTGGCCCAACATAACAAGAATGACATCAAGGTGAGGAGGATCATTCTTGAGGGGATTAGAGACCATATTATCCCTCATCTCCATGAGAAGAAGACAACACATGAGATGTTTAAAGCAATCTTAGATTTGTATCAGGGTTCTAGTGATGTTAGGAAGCTTGCTCTCAAAGAGAAACTAAAAAGTATCTAGATGAGCAAAGAAGAGCCCATCATCACATATCTTTCAAAGTTCACTCAGATTCGAGATGAGCTAGGTGGTATGGGTGAGACAGTAGTAGAAAAAGACCTTGTGAGTCTTGTGCTTCTGGGAATCCATAAGTCTTGGTATATTTTCTAGGATGTGGTGAGTGGCAGAGAAAATTTTCCAGTTGGGAAAGGTTATGGAGTGACTGCATTCAAGAAGAAATTTAGAGAGGGATGAGAGATGGTAAATTAGCGAAGACAAAGAATGAGGAGAACCTTGCCCTGGTAGGCAAAGGTAGTAGAGCCAAGGGCAAGAAGGGCCAAGGAGAGGTAGAGTCCAATCAGAGGGGTGAGAAGAAGAAGAAGGATCTGAGCAAGATCAAGTGCTTCCATTGCCATGAGTTTAGGCACTATGCCACTAAGTGTCCTAATTGGAAGAAGGAGTCTAATAAGGGTCATGTAGTTGCATTAACGGAGGTACATGCGTTTTCTACCCAGTTCGAGAAAGATGTCTCATTGATAGCTTGCATGGAAAGCTCAACAAACAACAGTGTATGGTATATTGATACAGGGGCATCCTTCCACATGATTGAGAACAAGAAGTATTTCAGCGACCTGAAGGAGAAGGACATGCAGTTTCAGATTGAGTTAAGAGATGATGGCATGTATACGACTAGAGGAGTTGGTATTGTCAGTTTTCAGAGGGAGTGAGGTAATCCTCTCCATCTCAGAGATATATCTATGTTCCAGGCCTGGAGTAGAATCTTGTTTCAGTAGCTACCCTTGAGGAAAAGGGTTATGATGTCATCTTCACCAAAGGTAAGGCTTACCTCCAACACTTAACTTCTGGATGTAAGAAGTAGATAGGTGTGAGGATGAAGAATCTCTACAAGTTCTAAGTAGAGACAGGCACAACCTTGAGCAGCAAGGTAGGAAGTTCTCAAAGTAGAGAGGTGATGGTTGAGGAAAGCATGGATCTGAGAGAGTCCTTAGTACAAGAGCAATTTAAGAGTACCTGAGAAGAAGCTACTCAAGATGGAGCCTCAACCAGTATCTTAGTTTGAGTCTCGACTAGTTGGCTAATGGGCCAACCAACAAGATGATGAGTTGCAGAGCCTAGGGCGAGTGGTGGCAACTACTCAGTTAGTGACTCCCATTATAGGGAAAGTTCGAGCCAAGTTGGTAGAAGAGTTGTTTGGGGAGAATAAGAAGAGAGTTAGATCTCCCAGTACCACTTTCAGCTAGAGTAAGCAGCTACAAAGTTACATGGGGTACATGGCACTTATGACTACGTTGATAGACTCACAGAGCATGGTTGGAAAGAACAGGTCTTCAGACCAGATTCCGCAGGAGAAAGCAGGGAAGTCTTCTAGTTCAAAGAGAGCAACTACAACATCAAAGAACGTGGTAGTGTTGAAGACAAATCCAAGTGGACGAGGTTATTCCAAAAGTACCTTCCTCGCTAAGAGGGGGTGTTGAAAATGTAGCGAGCAAGGTATCCTGGCTTGTGCCTTAGCCAGTGAAGATCTCGAGTTGTTCTCAAGAGATAGATTTCAGTTGTGGTGAGTTAAATTCCAGTTTATGGGAATAATCATCGAGTTAACATTCGTAGAGTTGAACCTTCAATTATATAGAAGTCTTCATTAGTTTGACTATGCGATTGGTTGGAAATTTGAGTTTAGTTAGGACGAGTTGAGTCTTTCGTCTCGATTGAAGGAAGAGCGAGTTAGATCTCCAATGTTGATTGGAGAGAGCACGAGTTAACAACTCTAGTGATGATCGAAAGGAGACGAGTAACACTCAATTAACTCGCTATCAGAGCCCGAGTTCTAAATTTGAACCGACCCAATTTAGCATGGATCAAATCTTTAAAAGAAGGACGAAGGCACAATGATTATTCATTTTTTTTGTGCACAAAGGTTTGTGACAAGACAAAGTTCACGAGTTAGTGTGGGAGAGCCTTGATTGAGGAGCGCAGGAATCATGTTCTAAAGAATAGGTGCACAAGTGCACTACAATTTAGGAGAATTGGTTGTGCACAGGTTGTGTTCAGCTGGGGTCCTAAAAAATAAGAGCTCAAGTGCGCTAAGAAATAGGGATGTGCTAGGAAATAGGAGATCAACGCAAGGAATAAGGAGGCCAAGTGTGTAAGGAAGGAGGAGCATAATTGAAGTGAGACAGTGGGGTTTGCAGAGCAAGTTAAGAAGGCAACACGAGATCCATTGTGTGCAGGAACTGAGATCAAGGAAGGCTAAGATCAATTGTATCAAATGAGATTTAGTGTGAGAAGTAGAACACTTTCTCAAGAGCGACAAATTGCTTTGTAATAGATTCAATTGCTCCAAGGATAATCAATAAAATAGTCACGTCAAGCAAGTAGGTTTTTTTGTTTAGGTTTCTTGAGAATACATGTGTGTCAATATTTGTGTGATGTGTTTTTATCTTTGTGTTTTTATTTCGTTGCTTATAAGTTGTTAAGAAACTCTATATCTTGGTGATAGTAAACTAGTTTCAGTTTTCAGTTATTCATCTAAGTAGTTACGGAGTTTCATGGAAATTTAACATTTTTTTTTCTAATTTCTATGGAGGTTTCAATGATCCTCTTTTTTATCATGAAATTGCTAGGGATGTAGGAGTGTTTTTTTAGCCATACACGTTTCCTTCAGTGGAGAGGGTTTCCCAACAACGCCTAACTTCCTTGAGTGAAGAGGGCTTTCCTTAATTTTTTTTGGGGACTGTAGGAGATTAATAGTGAGGTAAACTACTAAATTTTAGATTTGTTTTTTTTTCAAATTCTTTATATTTTGTATCTTCATTACATTTTTTTAAAATGTTAGTTTTTTTTTGTGCTCTATGTTAAAACTCCAATCATTACATTGAAGACAAAATGCCGAGGCATTTGAATCCTATGTGGGAATATGGTGAATTCGAGGGGGGTTTCAATAAACAAATTTTGAATTGCAAGTTGTGTGGGAAGCATATGTTAGGGGGCATCAACCGATTGAAATACCATATGTGGCAAATTTCGGGACAGAATATAGAACTTTGCCCAAATGCAAGTCTAGAAATCATTTGAGGCCATAAATCATTGCAATATAAAGATGAAGCCAAAGATAATAGGGTAGCTATGAGAAGTCAAATTACAAGGGGAGGAGTGGGGGTAAGTGAGAGTGCTTCTTCAACATCACCTTCCACATCCATAGTGCCCAACCTCTTAGTTGCCTCATCATTTTTTGTTCCTAGAATCACACTTGGTGCACAACCTTCTATCAAGTCAACACTAAAAAAAACGAAGAAGTTGACAAGCTGGTGGGTAGGTGTTTTCTATGGAGTGATTTTCATTTTATCGTTGCCAAGAACAATCCATTCTACTAACTTATGTTTGATGTCGTTGTCATTGTTGGCCCGGGGTACAAATCCCCTTCCTGTGATGAGTTGAGAGGGCCTATTTTTCAAAAGGAAAAGGTTGATTGCATTGCTAGATTGGAGGAGTTTAGGGCATCAGGGGAACACATTGGATGCACTTTGATGTCAGATGGCTGGACAAATCGCAAGGGTAGGACCCTTTTTAACTTGGCTAGTTGTCCCTAGGGGACAATGTTTATGAAATTTGTTGATGCATCTGCACATATTAAAGATGCACAATTATTATGTGAGTTGTTGGACATCATTCAGGAGGTAGATCCAAAGAATGGTATCCAAGTCATAACGAACATTGCTGCAAATTATGTTAGCGTTGGTAGGTTGCTTATGGAGAGGTATCCTAACTTGTTTTGGACTCCTTATGTTGCACATTGTATTGAATTGATGTTAGAGGATATAGGGAAGATTCCTTTTGTGAGGGATATTGTTGTTGAGAGGTGTAGCTTGGGAGGTACTCCCACATCCTCTAGGGTACTAAGGTTGTGAAGAGTTGACTCACGAAAATGTGTTTTTGTGGGTTGTGTACCCAAGTGGCGGGCTTTGGACCCAAAGTTGTGGGCTAAAGACCCAATAGACAAATCATTTTTTATTCTATTGGTTGCAAGAGGGGCACCTTTGATGGGCTAAAGGGCACCTAAGGCTAGTGCATGATAATTGTGTTTGAGCATGTAGGCTCAATGAAAATAAGTTTATTTCTTATGATAATTGTGTTTGAGCATGTAGGCTTAGGTCGGCTTGGGCTAAGGACTCGACCCTTGGTGGCAAATTGACCCCACTAAGAACACTATAAGAAGGAATGAAGTTGAGTTCATTTGGAATCCAATCATAGCATCACATCTCAAGAGTAATCTTCCCAAGAGAGCGAGTTACCTCAGGAGAGTCGCAAACCTTAAGGAGGATTGAAGTTGGAGCATTTTATGGTCTTTTTGATGTTTGTATGAAGGCCGAGTTTGCCCAGATTGGAGGACGAGTATTTGTCTGGTTTTCGCGCCTTGAAGAAGGCTTGTTCAAGAAAGTTTGAGGTCACTGTCTCTATGATATTTTGTGCCCTAGTCAGTGCTCCTTCTAAGCATACACAACCATCCATAATTCTGTCTTGAAGTCTGATAAATTTGCTCGAATATTTTGTGCTAAAGGAGAGGGTCGAGACCCTAAGAAGGTGACAATAAGTTATGTTTTGTTTCTGTGATAGGGCCACAGAGCCTCAGTAGAAGTGCGCACCGGTTCTATGGTATTGTTTGATCCAAGAGAGAGGTCGAATCTAGTCTTAGTTTGTGAACAGAGGTGCGAAGTAAGGGACAAAGAGAAGGGCTGTTACAATGTGAAGGAAGAAGGGCAAGTGAGGGGCTGGTTCATTGAAGATTGTTGCTGAGTTATAAGGTTAAGGTATGTCCACTATGTTGTGTTTGGACAAAGGTTGGAAGAGCTTATGTACAGTGAATTTGATGAAGACAAATCACCGTGATTTGTTGGTATATTAGAGGCTAAGTTGACAGTGATTTGGTGTGCATATTCACTGTGAGAAGTGTTGCTACAACCACCCTCCAAAATTTTGCCTTCGGTTTGTTTTGGAGCCTCACTCCTCAAAATCTTAGCAACATGTCTTGCATTGCTCAGGTACTTGTGTTTTTATTTGAAGTTATCTTTCACTTTGCAACTTGTGTTCGCTAACTTGTTTCTATTGACCAACCACAACCTGACCCCATGACTTGGTTCACATCTGGTTCTTGTCCTGTCTTGGCCAACTGCGCAATCCTAGAGGGCAACCAACCTTGCAATCAGGAATTGCGCAAAGCAGCCTGGCAGTCAGCCTTGCTCTCCAGAAATGTGCAGAGCAGTTCGACAGACAGCCTTGCTCAGAAAAATTGCATAGAACATCTAGACACTAGGCTTCGGCTCAAGAATTGCGCAGACCCAGTTGGCATCTTGTCTTCAGCTGGGAAATTGCGCAAAGCATGATAGGCAGTCGGAGCCACTCAACCCAGGAATTGCGCAGAAGCATTCCTCATGTTGTTGCCCGATGCATGTGCCGGCAAGTTGCTCGGTTCCCTCCAGAACTGCGCAATCTTCCCATGCATGCATGGCGGTCCTTTCCTGGAAAAAGAAAAAAAGGAAAATGCGAAAAAGCATCCCTAAAAATAGGGATCTATTTTTAGCACTAGGAGTTATATGCAAGCTGATTTTAGAAACTTCTCGCCAAGTGTCGCTTTTTCCTAGATTTGTGGCATGCGCGTCATAAACCCTAAATCGACCAATTCTATTTAAACGACGCCCCAGAGCTCATTCCACACATTCGATCTTGGAGCTTTGGCATTCCCAAGGTATCTAGGAACCTTTGGCACAATCGACGCAACTTTTTCGGGTAAGTTTTGCTTTTCAAGTCTTTTGCTGCTTTTTTTGTCGTTTTTATTTCCTTGGCTTGTGTGAGTGTTGTTTTGAATGTTTTGTTGAACGACCGCTGGCGTTTTAGTTTGTTTTAACTTGTGGAAGTGTTGTTTCAAGTTTTGCATTGTCTTTCTTAAGCATCGCATGCATAACACTGTTTCTCTCCACCAGCTTTATTGTTCGTCCGTTTGGTTGATTCCTGCATTGGTTTTGATTGCATGCATGATCATTAACTCCTGTCTGCACCATCCTTTGCTTTCACTTTCGAATCTACTCGTTTTCAAGTTGCCCTTGGGAAGATCTGGGCTGCCTTAGCTTGGATCTTGCTTTCACCGGCATGAGTTGCGCATTCTTGAACTCAAGGCTCTGCCTTGGCACCGGGAATTGCGCAGAGACTGCCTGCCACTGGCCTTTAGCTTTGCTTTGCACAGTGCTGGGAGACAGTGCCTAGTCTTGCCCAATGGGATTGCGTAATGTGCAGTCCCAACCAACAGTCAAGTCAGACTGAACTGCGCATTGTGTAGTTCCAGTCCATAGTCAACCTAGCTGGATTGAGCTTTGCGCAGTTCCTGCTAGCAGTAGGTCTCATTGGCAGCTGGGACTGCACAATGTGCAGTTCCAGCTGACAGTCTCCCGCCTTGAGAGCCACTACTGCGCAATCTTGCCTAGTAGTCACCGAATTTGTTGCATGATCGATCTTTGAAGTGCATTGTGTTTTAAAATTGACATTTGCTTGCCATGAGTTTCCGCTCTGTCTCCAGGTACATCAATTGTTGAGCAGTCTCTCAACAATATAGGCATCATGGTTTCCAAGAGAGCTGGATCAAAGGACACTGTAGAGAGAAACACTAGAGACGTGGTTGAACAAGTGCCAATAAACTTGCCCATCTATGTAGACACGTAGTTGTTCGTAGAGAAGGACATGAAGATCACATGGCAAGAAATAAAGGACATATTTGTAGGCACTTTCAAGGAATATCGACAAGTCTATGTCAACATTCGTAAGTCAAGCTTGTACAGGTTTGCATGCAGGTACCCCACCTTCCCGTGCGCGGATATCATTCACTGGGTTGTCTCACATATCGATCCTGAGATGATGACATTGAGTAGCACCAGTGGGACACAACTTTCCATTTTCAGGACGGAAAACTACCATCAAATGTATCACTTGCCGCAACTGGTGAACTACATGGATGCATTGTTCTTCACTCCCAACAATAATGTGAACTTAAGAGATATCTTGAAGCGTTGGGTAAAAGAGCCATCGAAGTTTAGGACAACACCTAATCGGGTCTACAAGACGAAGTCACTCAGGAGGGTTTACCGACTCTTGGTCATCTTTGCATGTCGCTTGTATGGCCAAGAGAGCACAGAGACCTTCCTGCAGAGTTGGGTTGTTATGTTAGATTAGTTGGAAAATGAATGAAGGCCTTTCAACTGGTCGGACATGTTGGCTCTTCAGCTAAAAGTGCATGTGTCAAATGCCCGGAATCTGCCTAAGGATGGACAAGCAAGATTCTATATGTTTGTGTACCTGCTTGATGCAATCTGTGCCCAACAACAGTTCCCTGGCATGGGTTGGACATGGAAACCATCACAGGAAGTTGTGAATGTTTATTGCAAGTTGCTCTCTAAGTGCAGCTATCGAGGAGTTATGACGAGGTTGTTTGACCACTTCATCGCCCCACTGTACAAGATGATATTTGAACAGGGCCCACCTTGCATGTCCCAGGAAGCAATGGAGGCATTGCTCAACATTGAAGATTGGTATGCCTCACTTGGTGGCACCTTCATCAGGATGTTTGGTGTGGAGAAGCCTTCGCATGAGCTAGTGAGGTTTGCGGCTTGCCACAGACAAGTCGGTCATTCAAGAGGTTGCATACTACATCTCCACAGGGTTGTTAGCAACACTGCACAGGAGGAAGAAGACACCATGGCCTACTCTTCCTTTGCGGATTGGGTTGTACGAGATCCATACCTTGAAAGATGTAGATGTCAAGACCAAGGACTTGAAGAAGTTCGGATTCGGCACCAAGAGTTTCAATCCATATGATCCTCACTGCATATGCAAGAACCATTATGTGAAGGTGTACTTCCCATGGGTCCATGGGGCATGTCATTAGCTAGAGGAAGATCTTTGGAGGTATTGCTATAACTCCTCTAGGCTCAATGAATCAGTCAACATGGTTGTAGAATGGATAGCGGCACTGTAGGCAGCAGCACCACAGGAAGCGACAACAACAACTGCAGTGAGCAACAAACCAACGCAAGACAAAGGCAAGAGGAAGATTGCCGAGGGTGCAGAGGCTGAGTAAAGCTACAAATTCAAAAAAGATCCACTTATTGAGAGAGTAGCTTTGGAGATAGATGCAAAGAGGCAACAACGTGACAAGAGAGTAGCCCAACGAAAGAGGGAGAAGCAAAGATTGGAAGAGATAGAAAGGAGATTGCAGGAGACGAAGAAGAAGTTGAAAGTAGAACAAGAGCTAAGGAGGAGAGAGAATGAAGAAAGGAAGAAATAGGAACAGGAAGAAGGACAAGGTACACTGACAGAGCAAACTGCACAGATATAGGTTGAGACAACAAAGCAACTAGCAGATGATGAACAATGTGAGCAGGTGCAGGTTCGGGAACTTGCCCAACAAGTTGAACAGTTGGTTGAGGTAACAAACATGGAGAAGAAATAGGAGCTAGAGGACCAAGACATCGATCTCATGCCAAGGGCATCCGAGATCGCACCACAGTCTCCGCCACCTCTAGAACCACAACCAGTCTCGAGTGAGCAAGGAGAAGTTCTTCTCCTTGATGATGATCGAGAGACAGATGTGTACAATCTGGCATTTGACGAGACATAATAAAGGATTGTACAGGCACGAAGAAAGTAGCTCTTGGATGATCATACATCACTTGTGCACACAGAAGAAAGGGTGATTGTACCAGATGTTAGAAGACATCCAGTTGCCATGGCCGAGGCTTCTAAGGCTTATGCAGAAGCCACGAGTTCAATGGTCAAAGTTTTTGATAGCAAAGAATGATCGAGTGGCGAAGGACTTGCAAGAGGCCAAGTAGAGAACATAACAGTCCGTAGGATCCGCCATGACAGAGATGAAGAAAGCAATAGTGGCGGAGATATCAACTTTGGAGCCCACCATGTAGACAATGTATAGCAGATTTGTCACTGTGCACAAAGCCGTTGTCCATCTATACGGT
Organism: Pinus taeda; assembly: GCA_000404065.3. Classification (NCBI taxonomy): domain Eukaryota; kingdom Viridiplantae; phylum Streptophyta; class Pinopsida; order Pinales; family Pinaceae; genus Pinus; species Pinus taeda. Next base: position 14,066 of record APFE030573587.1, on the reverse strand, counting down.
TTTCAACAGCAGTGTGCATAACAACCTAAACACTCAAAGGCATTCACATTGCTATTGCGCATATGCAGGAATGGACAATGAGGTACAAGGGAGCCTCGCTTTACTTGCACAAGAAGGTGAAGCCACAGGATGAGCTAGACAAAGCACGGATTCAATGCAGATCCGGAATTATGAGCAGCTCCCTCAGCTCATCACTAGCATTGAGGCTTCCTATGCACGGTTTTTCTGAAGTTTGGATGTCATAGTGCTAACGCACAAGATCCTTTCCATCGAAAGCCTCACCCAGGCCACGAGGAAGAACCAAGTCATGCTAGATGTCGACAAGTACATAGAGCAGTTGATGCGCATAGCCACCAATGGTGACTTGCAATTGAGTGTAGAGAACATGCAAAGGTACATTAGTTATCCAGCCACACTCAGGACAATGCTGTGCATGCTTCAGGATGAGTTGGATAAAGGTTTCAGAACCATTTACTTGGAAGCCATGGAGGCAAGGGTCCACTTGGACAAAGATGCCATCAAATAGTACCGGGACACAATAGAGCAGTACAAAGCTTGGTATCAGTTCGTCACCGAACATCACCATGAGGAGGTTACCGAGTTGGTCTTTCCCCAAGACCCCAAGTGATGTTGTTTGTTTTGTCAGGCTGACTCAAGCCTATTTTTGTCCCACATGTGTATATGTGGAAATTGTATTATTGTAAACATATTGTAAGTGAAATTCCAAGTGTCATTAGTGGAATGTGGGCAGTCACTATTGTAATGTGAAGAGTCATGAGGGTAGTCCAAGAGTCAAAGGGGAATGTCAATGGTCACCCCACCCTTTGCTATATATAGAACCTTATAACTCATAGTACAAGCTTTTGGGAGCTAAGCTTTTGGCTAGGCATTGCTTAGAGAAGGATTGGAGAGTATTGTGATGAGCCTTAGCTTCTCCACAGCGTAGAGCAAGTACATCTCTTTGGAGGAGCAGGCGGTGTTGACTGTAATGTTCCACTACTGGGGCTAGTAGCTGTCAATGGTCTATGTATGGATGGAACTTTCACTTTATATATATATATATATAACAGAGCCAACACGTTTTCATGCATATGTTGTTATTGTAGTTGGAATATTCTGGTTGCTTTAACAATGTTGTTATTTAACTTACGCATTCGTGTATGAACTATTTTGTATATGATTGTATGGATCTTGTTGGAATCGTTTTGTTGGTTTAACCTGTCACTTTGGATTGTGGACTATTTTGCTTTCCAGCTCGTGATGTCATTCAACTCGTGTTCCTTTCAGGCTGCGTACTATTACGGTCTTCTAAGGGACACACTTCCTTTTCCCCTCTATGTGTTAGAACCCCCATGTATCTCACTTGACTCGCTACAAGGTCACACACTTGCTTCCGACAAAGATATCACACATACCTTTGCGCGCTATCGCAGTCAAGGCATTGCTTTACTACCCAATGCTAGGACTCCTACTCCAAATGGTCTGAGGTCTAGTTGGGACTTCTTAATGGGGAGATCCCATGACATGTTGGCGGGTCCAACACCGTAAACAAGAAGCTAGACTTGTTGAGCCCATGAACAATGACCTTGGAGGAGCATTGTCATTGTCAGAAGGCAATTTGTTGAGCTGATGTATGTAAGGCTTTTAGAATAGTAAAAGACCTTGTGAGCAACTAAGAGTAGAGGTATTGGAACAACAATATTCTCTGTGAGTAAAGGTGGCAAAGGACCTGCCAGGTGTTCAAGACAAGTGGACTGAGAGGGCTGTGGTTAAGTGCTTGTTCAGCAAGTTAGTCAAGTTTGTTCTTGTCCTTGGGCAGATTGAGGATCAATCTTTGTTGACCTCAAGCCCTAGTTTTCCTTATGTCATGGCTAATTGTAAGGGCCATGATCCATGGTACGAGAGCCCTATGTTTGTTGTCTTAAAGTTGTAATATAAACAAGTTTTGGGCTTGCAAATCTTTGTGTACTTTGTTGATTCCGTTGAAAATGTAGCGAGCAAGGTCTTCTTGCTTGTGTCTTTAGCCAGTGAAGACCTTGAGTTGCTCTCGGGAGATAGACAACTATCCTTAAGAGATAGAGTTCAATTGTGGTGATTTAATTTCCAGTTTATGGGAATAATCATCACAAGTTCATGCATAGAGTTGGAGCTTTAGTTAAGTGGAAGTCTTCATCAGTTTGATGACAGGATTGGTTGGCAGATTGAGTTTTGTTAGAACAAGTTGGGTCTTCAGTCTTGATTGAAGGAAGAGCGAGTTAGATCTCCAGTGTTGATTGGAGAGAGCATGAGTTAACAACTTAACAACTCCAGTGATGATTGGAAGGAGAGCGAGTAACACTCTCATTTAACTCATTATCAAAGCTCGAGTCTAATATTTGAACCAACCTAATTTAGCATGGATCGAATCTATAAAAGAAGGATGAAGGCATGTTGGCTTGTATGGGCCTGACCAAGGTTCAAAGGTGATTTAGCCAAGCAAAGCCCAGTACTACTGGCCGTTTCTGCAACAGTCCGCGGAGGGTGGACTAAGGTCTCACCTGAAGTAGTATGGGAGGGTGCTAGAACCAGGTTTCCGCACCCTGGGGATGTTTGATGGGCTTCTAGAGGTTCACGGTTTGACCCGTCGCTACGCGCACTTACTATCCCTTCGCGACCTGCGGTGCTGCTTCCGCATAGCCCTATTTGAGGCGCAACTCGTATAATACCCAAGTCTCTTGCTATTTAATCTGTTATTACTCGGTTACTTAACTTGTTTATGAAGACTAATGATTATTACAACATCTTCAACAATCATATCAGTGCGCGCGAGAAATAAAACAGTATAAACGTAAAGAAGGCAATGCATAGCAGATACACAGAAATAGGAATCAACTTCTCTTTATTAATCTTCAATCCCGATTATAGACTCGACACCGCCCTGCACACTCAGCTGTAGGGGTCTGCGCACTCAGCTGTGGACTCTACTAGGCCTCTGCTCACTCAGCTGCAGAGCCTCTTCCTACTACTACGACCCAATACACTCAGAATCCTACTCTAAGCTCGAACCATTCGTACTCGTTTTTCTCTTATTTCTTCCGCTATTTGCCTTCTTTACAACTTAGAGCTTCGCTCTATTCATACAATCCCATGGTCCGCGGACCATGGGTAGGCCGACATGACTTTACATTACATTACATTACTTTAGGGCGGACAACCCTATGACTTAACCTATACTTCGTGCTTCGCGCTCGCAATTCGCAGCTCCTTACAAAACCTTTGACTAAACTTGGGCTTTGAGCCACAAAACATGCTGTGGGGGGATTCCATTTCCAATAGGCCTCGAACATAATCATTGTGACTCGTCTCGAATCACTCTGCTGGTGCGGTGACCTTGGCGCGGAGCCCCTCCAACTGGTCCTGTACTGCTCGGAGGTCTGCAATGCACTGTTCTGCGTTTGCTGGACCTATTGCATGCGCTCCTTCGATGCTTCTTTGTGAGGATCTGCTACCTGCCTTAGCACATATAGTTCCTGCATCTGTGCGAGCTTGCCCTCAATGTCGACCGTAATGGTAAAGGCCTCATCAATCCAAGGCTAGACGCACACCTTGAGAAGTGCTTCTTTCTGTCTGGCAGCATCCACTTGCTCTTTCAGCGCCCTTGCTTGCTGCATCTTTGCCAGTCGTTGGGTGAGGACGATTGTCTGCAGTTCCCCTGACATTATCATACTGTACCTGCAGTTCGCGCACCTCTGTTTTTAGGCGCTGTATGTTGGGGTCCTCCTGCAAGCATGTGATGACGTCAAAAGCTTGGTCCAACATACTGGTATAGTCCTGCATTACCCATCCAATTTCTTCTAGTCCTGTTTGAATCGCGCTAACACGCTGCTCTCTAACTTCCGGAGGAGTGGAAGGCTGCACCTTCATCTGCAGCGCAACAATCTGGAGGTTCAGCTCCAGCTGTACTCGTGTTGTTTCCTCACGCGCGCTGCGGACTCCACTTGGCAGACAGTGGATCCACATCTCTGTTGGTAGGTCTGCAACGATGGACAACTCTGGAACTTGCTGGCATGCTTCATCCACTGTCTTCACAATCTGCTGGTTCTGTGACGCCAGTTCGTCCTGCTGCAGGCTAAGCTGTTCGATGTTGATCTTCTGCTTACTCATCACCTGAATCGCTCGGCCTTCCCTGGCGCGGAGCTCTGCTGTTATGCCATCCTGCAGCTGGTAGTGCTCCTTCCGGTAGCACTATGGTATTGGCCATCTTTGCGCGTAGCAGCTGTTTTGCTGCTGATGTACCTGCTATGCCGTAGATGGATACGGTTCCTTCCTGTGGGGGCTGCACCTGTAGTTCCTGCAGTTGCGCCCTTAGGGTTCCCAACACAATTTGCTGCTCCGACATGGTTTCATGGAGCGCTTCCTTGGTGACCTCGCAAACCATGTTGCCGATGTCGTAGAGGTCACCTTCTATTAGTGTGATTAGTTCGATGGCCAATTTGGATGCCTTGACCTTTTTTCGTGGACCCGATCTCTCCGTGAAGCGCGACCTTTTCAGCTGAGTAGACGTTGTGCCTAGGTTCGCGCTTTCTTCTGTGTCCTCTGCTCCCTGTCCTGTAGACAAGTTCTGGCCCTCCTCGTCCTGCGTTGTGGTGGCCCCTATTGCCTGCGCTTCTGCTGCTTCTGCGGAGGCCTTTGCCTGCTCCGCGATTGCCCTTGCTACCTCGCGAACAACCCTTACCTCCGCAGCCGCTTGTTCATTTCGCCTTTGCTGGGCCAACTTCGGGACACGGAACTTGGTTGCATCCTTCTCCTTTTGTGCTGCTGTTCTATCCATCTCCGCCAGATCTGGGGTGCGCCACTCGGGGGGCCATGATTCTAGCACTGAAAAGATGGCATCATCGATAGCGATGAAGGGGAGCTTGGTCCATTACTGCGCAGGGTCCTTACGCGCCTTGATGTACACATTATGCATGTCTGCCTTGAAGTCTGCAAAGCTCCGTAGACTGTTGTACACTGTGGGGGACAGGGGCGACCGTTTGTTGATCCACATCTGGATGCTCGCGTCCATAAGCACCCAGAAGAACTTGGTCTCGCGAATTCGCTTAGTGTCCTTGGTGGCCTAGAGTGACGCATACTTTGCGGCCTCTGGTAAGTCCTGTTCAATACTAGGGAATTGACTGTCCTCGGGCAATTCCCCTGTTACTAGTAAAATAGACAAGAGCAACCACGCATAGTGGAAGGTCTTGCTCTGCTCTAGGGCTTCCCTGCAGTTGGTTAGCAACTCCTCGCAGAGGAACTCGGCCCAGTTGAATTGGATCCCCTTCGCGCATTGTTCTGCCAGCGCAACTACCGGCGCTGGTACCTCATCTTCGCGGCATTTTCTCATTACCTTCCCGGCCAGGAGCTGGGTGGCTACGCGCACCCCTTTATCTTTGATGTTGCTGATTGTGTAACCCCTTTTTCTCTTCTCCAGTTTGTATTTTTTCTTCATGGCCTCTGCGAGTGCCAAATCTCCGCTTTTGCCTGCTATCGCCACGAGGTCCTTTCCCTTACCGGGGAGCTAGGAAATCCTATGGACGAGATCCGCTGTGATGGGAATAGGCTCTTCCAACCATAAGTACCCATCCTGCACTAGGCAAAGAAGTTGCCTGATGACGAAAATAGTGATAGGTGCACGGTGAAAATGTGGAATCCACAGCAGATGAAGTAATCCGTCCTTCTCCACACCGTGCAGCCATTTCCGCAGCTCTAGTGTTGTGACTGACCCCTCTGTACTTTGCTTCATGAGGCTCTCCGTCTCTAAGTGTGGGAACTTCTTGCTGTCCGCAAGGTCCAAATCCTCAAACTTCATTGTGGGTCGGGACCCAGGGGTGAGCCCTCAAACACAATTCCATTGGGGAGGAGTGGGGTCCGGAGTGCGCTTTTAGTGGCATCCAAGTCCTTGGGTATCTTGGCTTTCCCTTTTCGTGGAGGAACGCACTCGGGCAATCTCACTGCAGCGTGCATCGGCTGGATGTCCTCTTCTATGTCTTCTGCTGCCTCTATCTCATCGACGAGAGCCTGTAGGTCCTCCTCCTCTTCATCTGTCTCGATGGTGACAACCTTGCCCTTTTCTTCCATTGAAAGTTTACCGAACCTTGGCTTCCTTGGGGACATGCGAACTGGTCCTGCTGCTTGCTTATCTTTCTTGGGCCTCGACATCCGAGGCGATTTTGGGATTTCCGGTGCGACCCTAGTGTCTCCGGGAACATCATGCACCGTGGGGTTCTGTGCGGCCTCGTCGGTGGTTCCTTCTACAGAATCCAAACCTCTCCTGGTAGCTGTCATCTTGCTTGAGCTATCTGTGTTTGTTCACGAACTTCGGGGCTCAAATCTTGCTCGGCGCTCAACACTCTGTGCTCTAATGAACTGCTCAAATCTCAAATGAACAAGTGTTGTCTCGTGGTTAGCTCTTGGAGTTTTATAGCGCCTTTTGAATTCAAATGCGACTGTTCCCCCCAATTCTGGGCCATCAATGATTTCTTGGCGGCAGATTGCTGCAAATCTAGCCCTTAATTCGTGTCTTAAATGCCCGCTGTCCGCTTCCTCTTGTCTTAAATTGGACATCTCGTCATGAACAATGACACCAATGGTTACTTCCCAGCCTACCTGCGCGGTAGCGCAGCCCCCCGTGCGTGAGCGCGAACGTTGTGTCTTGTTGATTTTGTGCGCACCTCCCTCATCGCGTAGCCCCCAAACATACTCTTTTAGAGTCCTGCACTCTCTTTCAACTGTTTGGAGCACTAAGACTGTGCTCCCTACGGTTAGTCAAGTGGTCACACTACTTGTGTGGGACTTCAATTTGCCTTCCAGCATAGTCTGCAGAAAATCCTCAATTGTTTGCGCAATTGCCGGTGCTGCGCATTTTATTGTATGCAGTGCGCTTCCCTGGTTACTGCGTTTGGTGAGGTGTAGTCATAGCGATGGCAACAAAGTCATAAACTCTCGGCGACAATCTTCTAATGTAGTGGTATGATCATCCGTATCTTGCTTTGTCATCTTTGGTTTATCGACGAGACATGCTTGCGTGATCTTGTTTTCTAGCCTTTTGATTTCAACGTCCATCCAAATGCTTTTCTTCCTCAATCGTACCCCGTCCTGTTTGAGTTCGCGAAGTCTAAGGTTCCCTCGTCGGATGGCTTCTTGAATCCTTAGATGTTTGTCCTCGCGCAGATTCGTGATTTCTTCTTCCTGGCCATTGCGCATTGTCACAGCTGTGGGAGCTATTACGTGCAGACTCCTTTTTGTATTCTCTTCAGAATTTACCATTTTTACTCTGTTCCGCATCTTTGGAATCGTCTCCGCGTTCAGGGTTTTGCACATGGTCCTATAGGCCCATTGAATCGCAGGTATGCGCAGGTCCCAATCAGTTCGTCTTGCCTGGTGAACCTTGTTTAGTTGCCCGCACACCCTAGCGAATGCCTTGTCGTGGAGAATTGGTAGCGCGTGTTGCCTTTCCTGTTGCTGTGGTTTGTTCCTATTCTCTAGTTTGGGGGTGGTGTGTGCTTCTGCGCACTGTACAACATATGTCTGTATCCATCGGGAAAGGTGGGTGCGCAAGTTGTTCCGCCCCTGTTGATTGGCTTTCGTTCGGAGCTGGGGTTTTCCAAAATGTAGGCGCATCATCCTTCTGCATCTACGCCAGTCCTCAAAATTTCATTGATGCATATCCCACCATCGTGCGGGTGTTGCGCGTAGTGGCCACTTTAGTGCATCGAACCGCTTCTGTACTGGTACTGTGCTTTCAAATTGCTCAGAAATTCATTCACCGCTGTTAATCCATCATATGTCGGCAGCTCCCTTGCAATGATCTAATCATCATGTTGCAATTAAGCGTTGTTACTTCGTGCAACCGATTCTGCCATCGCTCTATCTCTTTGTTTGAATCCGAAGTGCAGGAGATTTCGCGCTCCCATGAACTCTGTCCACTTGCTAGGAAGGGTTCCCAGAGGCTGAACCAATTTCTGGAGCAAGCTGTACACATTTCTAGCCAGGCTGTGCGAATTTCTAGGGAAGTGTGAGTTTGCTAGAGAGGACCAGATTGAGTTGCTGTGAGGGAAAAGGATTTCCCAGTATATTTCTAGTTGAGATAAATTGTCAGAGCTAAGCTAGAAAGGCTAGCAGTTGTAATTCTCTATTTTGTTGCATAATAATAAAACCCTCATCAATTGAACTGGTTTTCCCTTCGGGGATTTTCCAAGGGCAATGATCCGAATTGGATCATTATATTGTTTGTCATCCATCTCGATGCATTTGGAGTGGAAAAAGTGGAGGAATTAGCTCACGGGACCGTTTTTACCGGTGGGACCTAGTTTGGCAAAATGGGGTCTGAAGCCTTCTGGGAGCATTTTGAGGCATCAAATGACATTTTTTGGGGGTAAAACTTTGCCACTTTAGTGCAACGCCTTTTCATGCTATTCTACACACATAGGCCTTTCCAACGACGCAAGAAGTGCATCAATCAGAGTCCGTATGCAAAAGTTATGCCATTCAGAAGTTGACCTTCTTGCTTTCACACCTATAGTTTGGGAGGATGCTGCGTCAGCCCCCATTATTCATTGAAAGGGGGCTAGCCACATGTTTTTGATGTAAAAGACTCTAGAAGAGTCTATATTGTAACTCTAGTTAAGAGTTGATGTAGTCAAAATTAACCACTAGTAGGCTATTGGGCTGTGTTATAACCGAGCCACTAGGAGGAAGAGGCATTCCATTCTTTCAAGAACATTTTATTTTGTAGTTGAGCAAAGATGGCTAGGAGAGATAAGAGGTAGAGCACACAGAGAGGATCTGTGCACTGTAGCAGCCCACGGGCAACAGGCATTACTTTGTACCTGCAGCCATATTTCCAGACAGAGAAGAGAGTGAAGCAGCCTCACCTTCCAGCTGGGTTTTCTTCGGAAAGGGTTTCCCAGAGAGCATATCTTGTGTCTTGTGTGTGTGTGTGCTTATTTTGTCGTTCTCGACTTTTCTGCATAATTTCCATTAATTACAGTTAAATCCATAGATCTTAAAGTTTAATAAACTGTAATAGTGTAGAATTTTCAGAATTTTAATATAATATTATTAGATCTATTGTGACGAATTGTCCAATGGAATATCCACGACAGTTTACAGATCATGCAATTATCCAAAAACAATATCAATTTTTGTGTGTGTGCATCTATTTCTCAGTTCCGTAATTTCTTTTGTGAAGAATGCAATTGTGAATTATTCACCATTTGCTGTTAATAATTAACATAAGACAAATAAACTGCATTTAGTTAGGAGAATAATTTCCAGTTAATTGCATTCAAGGAATTTTCCCACAAGTCGTCTTTGAAGACGTACACCTTTATAGCCATGGCATATGGTTTTGTGCAATCTTTCCAAAATAGCCGTTGTTGGCTACGAAACATTTGTCTGAAAGCTTGGTACTCATTCAAAAGGCTTTAGAGGGAGAGGAAATTAGTGGCAAACCGTGTGACAATGAGCCGATTGAGCCCACCCTCTGTGAATTCTCAATAAGACTCAACACCTAAGCATGGTTATAAATGTGCTTGGTTATGTGTTTGCACTCTACACAATATCTTGCATCGGCAACAACTTTTTGTTGTCCTCTAAAATAAGGTCTATGCAATGGGCAACACACGGGCTCCAAAAAATGGTAGGAATTTTTGGTTAACATTCTTCCAGCTGCCACATAATTTGCATCATTGATTGTGATTACCTGGACATTTTTTTCCCGAACTTCCACCACAACCTCTGACAACATTGAAAAAATCAGATTTGCTTCCTTTACATGTGAAGATGCATCAATGGACTTTACGAACATGGTTCTTTTAGAGCAAATGACAATAAAGTTGATGATTGTTCTACCCCTCTAATCTGTCCACCCATCTGACATAATTGTGCACCCAGTGTTCTTCTAGGAGTTTGTTGTCCAACTGTGCCTTGACATATTCAAACTCGTCATTAAGGTCTTTCTGCCTAAGTGAATTATGGGAAGGTGCTTTGTAGCCAGGGCCAACGCATGCAATTGCATTTACTAGGGGTTGAAAGAAAGGTGAATTTGCATAGTTAAATGGGAGGCTATCATGATAGCAAAACCTCCTCATTGCCATATTTGCCTCCTTTTTTTCATTAAAACTTTCCAAGCTTGGCTGAGATCCTGGACTAGTGCGAGGAAGGAAGAAATGAGATGTTATATGAGATGCATTTCCTACAACATTTGATGAGGTAGAACCTATAGGAACATGCTGACCTTTGTGACTTCAGTCTTGATTGAAGGAAGAGCGAGTTAGATCTCCAGTGTTGATTGGAGAGAGCATGAGTTAACAACTCCAGTGATGATTGGAAGGAGAGCGAGTAACACTCTCATTTAACTCATTATCAGAGCTCGAGTCTAATATTTGAACCAACCTAATTTAGCATGGATCGAATCTATAAAAGAAGGATGAAGGCATGTTGGCTTGTATGGGCTTGACCCAGGTTCAAAGGTGATTTAGCCAAGCAAATCTCGGTACTACTGGCCCTTTCTGCAACAGTCCGTGGAGGGTGGACTAAGGTCTCACCTGAAGTAGTATGGGAGGGTGCTAGAACCAGGTTTCCGCACCCTGGGGATGTTTGATGGGCTTCTAGAGGTTCACGGTTTGACTCGTCGCTACGCACACTTACTATCCCTTCGCGACCTGCGGTGCTGCTTCCGCATAGCCCTATTTGAGGCGCAACTCGTATAATACCCAAGTCTCTTGCTATTTAATCTGTTATTACCCGGTTACTTAACTTGTTTATGAAGACTAATGATTATTACAACATATTCAACAATCATATCAGTGCACGCGAGAAATAAAACAATATAAACGTAAAGAAGGCAATGCATAGCAGATACACAGAAATAGGAATCAACTTCTCTTTATTAATCTTCAATCCCGATTATAGACTCGACACCGCCCTGCACACTCAGCTGCAGGGGTCTGCGTACTCAGCTGCGGACTCTACTAGGCCTCTGCTCACTCAGCTGCAGAGCCTCTTCCTACTACTACGACCCAATACACTTAAAATCCTACTCTAAGCTCGAACCATTCGTACTCGTTTTTCTCTTATTTCTTCCGCTATTTGCCTTCTTTACAACTTAGAGCTTCGCTCTATTTATACAATCCCATGGTCCGCGGACCATGGGTAGGCCGACATGACTTTACATTACATTACATTACTTTAGGGCGGACAACCCTATGACTTAACCTATACTTCACACTTCGCGCTCGCAAATCGCAGCTCCTTACAAAACCTTTGACTAAACTTGGGCTTTGAGCCACAAAACATGCTGTGGGGGGATTCCATGCCCAATAGGCCTCGAACATAATCATTGTGACTCGTCTCGAGTCACTCTGCTGGTGCGTCGACCTTGCCGCGGAGCCCCTCCAACTGGTCCCGTACTGCTCGGAGGTCTACGACGCACTGTTATGCGGTTTGCTGGACCTGTTGCATGCGCTCCTCCGATGCTTCTTTGTGAGGATCCGCTACCTGCCTTAGCACATATAGTTCCTGCATCTGTGCGAGCTTGCCCTCAATGTCGACCGTAATGGTAAAGGCCTCATCAATCCAAGGCTAGACGCACGCCTTGAGAAGTGCTTCTTTCTGTCTGGCAGCATCCACTTGCTCTTTTAGCGCCCTTGCTTGTTGCATCTTTGCCAGTCGTTGGGTGAGGATGATTGTCTGCAGTTCCCCTGACATTATGATATTGTACCTGCAGTTCGCGCACCTCTGTTTTTAGGCGCTGTATGTTGGGGTCCTCCTGCAAGCATGTGAGGACGTCAAAAGCTTGGTCCAACATATTGGTATAGTCTTGCATTACCCATCCAATTTCTTCTAGTCCTGTTTGAATCGCGCTAACACGCTGCTCTCTAACTTCCGGAGGAGTGGAAGGCTGCGCCTTCATCCGCAGCGTAGCAATCTGGAGGTTCAGCTCCAGCTGTACTCGTGTTGTTTCCTCGCGCGCGCTGCGGACTCCACTTGGCAGACAATGGATCCACATCTCTGTTGGTAGGTCTGCAACAATGGACAACTCTGGAACTTGCCGGCATGCTTCATCCACTGTCTTCACAATCTGCTGGTTCTGTGACGCCAGTTCGTCCCGCTGCAGGCTGAGCTGTTCGATGTTGATCTTCTGCTTACTCATCACCTGAATCGCTCGGCCTTCCCTGGCGCGGAGCTCTGCTGTTATGCCATCCTGCAGTTGGTAGTGCTCCTTCCGGTAGCACTATTGTTAAGTTATGGTATGTTCTATGCTTATAACAATTTACTTCTTTTTCTTATTATATTCCACCGATTAGAAATCACATGTACATAAAGTAAAGTGCAGATAGAACATTAAAC
>APFE030573586.1:19352-91897 GCA_000404065.3 Pinus taeda | reverse complement strand
TCTCACAAAATTCATGCAGATTTGAAAATAAATAATGCAACACTTGGAAACAAATTTCAAACATTTGGAGGATTCTGTAAATGATGATTATCTTGTTTCAATAGCTTCAAGTTGGCATTAAATATTCATGTTGAATGCTTTTATATCACATACTAATATCTTGTTTCAATAGCTTCAAGTTGGCATTAAATATTCATGTTGAATGCTTTTATATCACATACTAATATGCAGAACACAATAGATCTTTCTAATGCCAATCCTTTTGCCGAGCATATTTCGTCTGACACAAACAGGGAGTATTACTTTTCATGGTTATTTTTAAGAATGGATTGATTTTAATATCATGATTAAGTCAATTTCAACACTTTGATTTTCCTTAATATGTTTTATTTGGTGCGAAATTTTTGCGTAAGAATCATGAAGGAAATGGCCATTTCTTCTAGAGCACACTTATCTTTTCTTTGTACCAAGTTTTTTTTACAAGTTACAAGATAATCAAGTGATCATAAGGATATTACATTGTGATGACAATTGGTCTTCCAAAGACTACATTCATGAAAAAATCTAAAGACAAATCCAACTCCACAACCACTACCTTGCACCTCCCTTTTTGAAGCAGATTTTGAATTCCAGCAATTGTAAATGCATAAAGCATGACATTTCCATATCCATTTTTCACAGCAAGAGTTCGTATTCATACACCATGCATTTCCTTACATCCATTCCTTACAAGCTTATTGCCATTTTCCATGCCATTACCATTCCCCTTCATTTCCGCAAATAAAACCCTACTTCTATGGATATCATTGAGTCAAAGTCTTAGAGTCTAATTAACTTTGTAAAAAACACCAAGAGTCTTGCATGCCTTAATGGCAAGTACTCTTGCCAATGAAAAATGGGAGTACATTAATATCCCTTGTTCGTTGGATCTTGTAGGTGACTTGACCACGAAAAATTTATTCGTACCTACAAAGATGTGTTAGGCATCTTGACTCCCTTTGGAATCAATGGTGGGAGCTCTTGTGTTGGCTAGGGACATTCATTAATGACCACTATGTCAACAACTTCTTGCTATGTTCGACACCGACACATTTATTCACATAGTAAGATTTGTGCCCTCGAGCATTGAAGACTTGAAGACCTATATTTTGTAGCAGATGAAGCAGATTTCCTTTCATTGTTTTTCAGTTTGTCATGACTTGAGGACAAGTCAATAAATAAGGTTGGAGGGAGGAAAATGTAATTTCTGTATTTTATATACCTTCCAAGCCTTATACATTTTCATCCAAATTCAGCAGACTCATCAGATTCATCAGACTATCCAGCAGAGGATCCAGTAGCAAATACGACAATACAAATCCATTTTCATCCACAACTTGCAGAAGAAGCTTCAAACCAGAATTGCAGCAGCTGAACATGCATGATTCATCTACTTCTTTAGGTAAGTAAGGTATGATTTCTTCTAACCTTTAATCTTGAAATTCTTTTTAGATACTAAAATGATGATATTTGGAAAATATTCCACTATTTCACTATTCCCTTTCTCATTAAAAATTTCCAAAAACCATTAGTTGGGGAGGGGTGAATTTCACACTTCATTTTTTTTTCCTCATTCATATTACATCTTAACCCACATAGTCTTTCCACACTAAAAACTACTACAAAATGATGAGCATATTAAATGACTTCTTAAAATGATTGATCTCAACAAAGTAAATAATGATTGTAAACACAAGAAACAATCATTAAAAAGAGATATCAACAAAGTAAATAATGATTGTAAACACGAGAACCAATCATTAAAAAGAGATCTCAACAAAGTAAATAATGATTGTAACACAAGAACCAATCATTAAAATATGCAAATGCTTCGCAACAACTAAAAGTTATCCAAAGATGTGCAGAGTTAAAAGGAAGTCCATGATTGAAAGATGTTTGTTACGCAAGAACCAAACATCTTGTAAAAGGAAGCTCATCTAAGAAATAAATCAAATAAGTCATTGTAGTAGTTTGCATGAGGACATGCAAGAGCTTCAGTTGGGGAGCATGTTTGGGTTTGAAAATGTCATACAAATGTCACTCATTACCATACACTTTTCACCTATGCTTCCATTATATCACCCATTATTCACCACCATGTCACTTCATTTTCCCTATTATTCACCATTAATGGGTCTCATTTATTTTTTCCAAATATTATTTATTTTTAAGCATTTTTAAGAGAAATTCTTGATTAAATATTAGAAAATAATATATTTTACTTTATATATGGAAAGTCGGTTGTTTTTGTGACATGTGTAGGTGCCAAGGAAGCTTCCAAGACATCTTTATGTGGCCTTGAATGATCAAATTGGAATTTGAAGAGATAAACCTCATGGAGAAAATCAAGGACAAAAAGGGGTTATGTGTCTAGATGGTTGAGAGATTTATGGAACTAAAGAGAGGTTAGTGGATGATCATTATGAGTTTGTTACTCATCCCTTTGTATAAATAGGAGTACAATCTCCTCATTGTAATCTGGAAGTTTTGTAATCTTAGAATTTTGGAGTATGTAATCTTAGAAGCTTAGAGTTGTAATCTTAGAGTTGGTTTATAATGGAGATTTTGAAATAAAGGATCATACTTCAATTTTGCTTCTACATTTGAGTCTCCATTGAAGTGGTGTGCTTGTGGAGTTATGGAGGGCCCCCATGGCCTCACTTGCATGCTTATTTGCTTATTTTAGGTATAATTTATTTTATGTTTTTGTTTGATTTCAACTTTCAAGTTTTATTAAATGTTCTAATATTGGAAGAATCTTTTTTGAAAGTGTTCTTGTAAGAGAACCATAAGATCTCATACAATTATTAGATCTATGTTTATTTCATTTCAGCTTTTAATTTTTTATTAGATGTTCTAATGTTGGAAGAGACCTTGTAGAATATGTTCTTGTAAGAGAATCATAGATCTCAAACAATTGTTAGATCTAAGTTTGATTAGTTATTGAAAGAGATCTTAACGAATATGTTCTTGTAAGGGGACTTTAAGATCTTGGACAAATTAGGAATCTTTCTAGGTCTATATATTTTAGATAAGCACTTCTAAGTTTACCTTCCCGGGTTGACATTAAATTAAACTCTAATTTGCATCCGCATTTTAGACCCAACGGGGTCTCAGGACTAAAGATCCTCAACAATTCTAGTTTGTAGTAGATGTTGTGTGGAACTCACAATAGATAATGGATGATGATATAAAGAAAGCATAGTTGGTCACAACATTTCAATATAGCGCACTAAGTTGGTATATTACGTATGGTATGACTCAACTAGCTGTGATGTTGAAAGACGTAAAAGATGTGGTGAATAATGAATTCAAAAAGCCTAAGTCAAAAACCCAGTCTGTAACTGAGGTCAAATAAATTAAGTAGAAAGTGAATGAGTCTAAATGGGATTTTGATCAAACGTTGAAATGTCTTCTACAATAGGCTAATCTATAGATCTCAGATGAGCAACATAAGGATTGGTATATTTCTTCATTGTTACCTCATTTGAGATTACCATTGTCACATGAGAAGCTTGGAACACAACTTGAAGCACTAGAAACTACTACGAAGTTGGAGGATTCGCCAATTCAAGATACAAATCTAGGAGTGCAATAGATTGAATCACAGTTGGCTAGCCTGCATATAGAAGTGCAGGAACTCAAAAAGGGGAAAGAGGTTCAAAAGGAGACCCATGCAGAAGTATCGTTCCTAAAGTGCAAAGACCATGGTCATGAGAAGGACCATTGCATGGTTTATCAGAGCTATCTAATTGGGGGAGGTCTTGTTCTCCTGAAGCCAAAAAATACCGCTAGGACAAGCACTATTGTAGTGCCATGGCGCACTATATGCCAAATAACAGGAAAATTTACAACATACAATTTCCATTTGTTACAGAAGTCTGTGAAGACTCCCAAACAAATATTTTGAAATATTTGTTAGCGTATAGGCCATCATGAGCACAATTGACGAAGCTATGAACTAATGATGGACAGAACTCTGAAATATAGAGTACATGTTGAGACATGTCCTCAACAGGGCCAAGGAGCAACTATAGTGCATGGGGGATTCTAGGGACAAGGAAGAGGATGAGTGGGAGGAGATAGAAGAGGTCTCAGATAGATCAGTTGTTACAATTATGGGGAACCAGGTCACTTTGTATGAGATTTTCAAAGTTTGACACATCGCTCTTGTCAATATTGTCGATAGTTTGATCGTGTTATAGGAGATTTTCATGTGCTCATTGAAAATATGCGAGAGAAGAAGACCCTACAACCTACTCAAAACATCTAAATGATGAGATTAGAACCATGCGAAGATGGGCCCATCGTTAATATAGTTAGACGAAGCGGTATAACTACCGGGGAGGATAAAGCCATAGGAAAATAACCAGAAGAAAGTATATGGGTGAGCAAGGCTACTAACAAAGATGATTGATTCAAATTAAATAAGGAAAAGGAAACTTTTTCTGGAGGCGAAAAAGATCTTTTCGGATTTAGGAGCTTCCACATCAAAGGCTCAAAGTACAGGAATGGAGAAGCTTGAGGAGGTCATTAGTGCATAGGAAACAAATCCTTCATTGTTAACATCTTTCTTACAGACCTGCATGATGCTCCTAAGGGACCAGAAAGCAGTAGAGGGATTCCAAGAGTTGATAGACAATTGTGTTGGCAAGGGTAAGCCACTACCTAAACAACATGCACTAGATAAAGTAGACAAAGGTATGAAAAGAACTAGTTGATAGATGAGATTGGCTATACAAATCGAAGAATTTGAAATGGACTGGGTGATCATTGATCTAGGATCTGGCTTAAATGTTTTTCCTAAACATACCTGGGAAAGAATGGCAAATTCAACACTACAATGGTCCTCAATTCAGCTGTGAATGGTGAACCAACATAAAATTATTCCGATGGGGTTCTTACATGGAGTAACTATAGATATTGAAGGGGCGTGGGCTATAGTTGATTTTGAATTAATCAAAATAATGGTTGACAGTAATCCCTACATGGCGTTGCTTGGAATTGATTGTGAATTTTATATGAATGTGGTCATCGACATGAAGAAGCACATCATGACATTGGAAGTAAGATTCATTGCTCCATTAGATCGACCTGAGGGTGCTCAATATATTGAACGAGTTCGAGATTACTATGAGGAGGACGTTAATTAACATATCGATAAGCTTACTGCATAGGATGAGGATTGGATCAACCCTACATTGAACGGGCGAATTACTTTGGAAGAGAACAACTCCTGCAACTCAGATTCAGATGAGAAGCTCAAGCATTAGGAGAGTAGATTTCATGAAGTATCAATGTTGTGATGAAACATGCTTAGTAAGTCACTCCAATGTATATCTACTGAGATACGTAATTTACCTTATTATGATGTCTTATAAGATGTAAATTTATTTCTAGATAGATTTGAAATGAATGCACTAAAGGAACATTGGTTCTAGGAACTAGACATCATGCTAAGAGCTACGCCTGATAGATGGTGGGATTCTTGCTACAATAGCCTCTGAGCAACTAGATCATTGTCTTGTTGACAACTTCTGTTTGGCCATTTGTTTGTAGATGAAAGGATGTGCTCTTTTTCAGTATAGTGTCCATCAATTCCTACAAACTCGACCAAAATTTCACAAAAAATCGGGTATCTTGATCAGATATAATGGAAGTGGGTAATCCAAAATGAACCCATACATGTTGAAAGAAAAAATTTACAGTTTGTTCAGGTGTAATCTATTTTTTACAAGGTATTAAAATACACATTTTGTTGAACCTGTCTACAACAACATATAAATAGTCATGACCTTTCCTAGATTTAGGCAGTTCCCCAATAAAGTCGATGGAAACACTTTCCCAAGGATGACAAGAAACTGTTAGTGGAGTCTACAAGCCTAGTTTTCTAATGTCGGGCTTGCTTTTAGCACACATGGTACACCTTCCTACATATCTAGAAACTATCGCATTCATTTTTGGCTGATCACAAAATCTATGCATTTGCGCAACTATTTTACTTACACCAAAGTGACCTGATATTAGAGAAGTGTGTGCTTCTCAAATTATCTTTACTCTTTCAGTTTGTGAAATGCATAACTTTCCAAAATGAAACAAGAGTTGGTCCTTAACATGATATTCTAATTCTTCTACTTGTTTGCGATGACTTAAAGTTGCATATACATCTTTAAAATCTATATCTTGAGCATATTATTCAATGTAGCTTTCATGCAATACTGAATTATGCTTAAGTATAGTGGATCCATTTAAGATTGGTCTGGACAACATATATGCAACTTTATTGTGTATGTCCTTTTTATATCTGATGACTAGATGAAACTATTGTAGAAAACCCATCCATCTATAGTGTCTTGATTGCTGCAACTTAGTTTGGGAGTGTAAATATTAAAGTGGTTGATGATTAGTATGTATAACTGTCTCTTTTCCCATTAAATAATATTTCCACTTTTTCACACTCTGTACTAATGCATACAATTCTTTATTATATGTGGGATAGTTAACTACTACAGAATTAAATGTCTCGGAATGATAACATATGGGTTTACCGTGCTGCATCGACGTTGCTCCCATCGCATAGTCATTGGCATCCATTTCAATCTCAAATGTTCTTTGAAGTGTTAGACCTATATTTACCTTAGGCTAAAAAGGGTAACATTCTAGGTCCACATCAAACCACGTTCAGCCTGGTAGCTAGCCCTACCAGGTCAGGAAAGGGCTCTCTCCGAGTCAATCTCAGTGAATTATGATCACTAAGGGCTTGAGATCGACTAATATGACTGTTATAACAACTGATATTAGGCTTGGTATAGATGTAAAAGAGTTTTTTTGATAAAATGATGTTTTGTGGGCTCTAAGGGAAAGGCAGATTTTGGGTGCAGGTAATGAGGCACAGTCTTGCAGGGATTTCGATGGGGCAAGGTAGGAAACTATATTTGGCACTATAAATCAAGTGAGGTGGATGGATCAGACCGAGGAGGAGTTGAAGAGGGCAAGAGAAGCCATGGGTCCTCTCCAAACAGTGGAAAACATCAAGAAGCTAAAGCAAACTTCAAGTAGAGCACTGTAATTTCAATGTATTCTACTTACACTCTTGTTTGTTCCAGCTGAGAAGAAATAAGAGGGAAATGATACACATAACACATGAATAAATTGACAAATACATAAGAAAGCATTGTACCAAAAAAAATTCCATAGGGATTCCAAAGAATGTTGCAAATCTTGGTCTCAATTCCTTAGCCAAAATACTGATGTGAGTGTACAATGAAGCTCTAGGCTTTCTCAAAAGTCCAACCATGCTAATGACTGAAAAAAAAAAACATAATATAGACAAACATAGCTCATCCTTGCCTCTAGTGGTCGAGCTCACATGTTTAGGATCTGATCCAACTAATCCTAAACTGAGAACTAGAAACTAGGCAACATAACAGCATGCCTCTAGAAACATGGAAACTGATTCATTAAGTTTCCAACAACCTCTAAACTGATGAATCTACCTCTACAAGTAAAAATATAACATATTTACATCATGATCCATCAATTTTCACCAAATTACATCATAAATATGCCATTAGGAAAGTAAAAAAGTCGAACTAGGCAAAGTTGGGCAAAAAACTGAGCAAAACTTGGTCAAACTGGCATTTTTTCCTTTATGCGTTGCACGTGATTCTCTATGTGTTGCACCTGTTTGTATCCACTTTTGGAGGCCGTCCTTGTGTCTAAATTATCTCTAAGTATGCTTGTTGTAAAGGTCTACCTATCTACTTTCCAATCCAAGTGGAATTTTTCAATTTGGCCTTCATTTGCCCTGTCAAAACTAAAATCTCCCAAGGCTGCTTCCTGTGTATCAAAATAGGGGTAGTGAGGTCATTTTTTGAGTGTTTTTGACCACTTTGAGGGCTCAAAACCTGCCCAAATTTCTTGGCCATAGGTATATAAGCATAAATTTTCATGAAAAATCCAGAAATGCAAAGTTTTTGTGATTTGGAGCCCCCTAGCAAAAGCGAGCGCCACGTGGCGTGACGCATAGGGAGGAAAATTCTATTTTTTGGGCAAAAAATTTCCAAAATGCAATAATTGCTACAAATTTTTTGAAATTTGGGAAGGAAGTTCTTTCTCAAGAGCTATATTCAGCCAAGGATGCCTCAGCCAATATCCGAAGTTGATCATGCTCCTTTTGCTTCCTTTGACTCTTTGATGCCTTCCTTAATTTTGCCTTTAAACTCTTTATTCGTGCCTTGCAAACTTTATTCCTTACCATGTAATGAAAAGACATGTGTCTCAGCAATGCCTTGTTGTTGTCAACATTGTCCAGTAGTTTTCCCTTATCAGCATTGTCCAGCAGTCTCTCTAAGTGGATGTTGACTCTCTCGAGCCAAGACTCCCAATCAGCATTGATCTCTTGCTCAAGTGAAGTGAACTCCACCCTCCTCCTTTGGGCAGCTTGGTGATTCTCCTGAATGTTTTGTAACTCCATAATCACCTTCTGATCTTCAAGCTACTTATTACTTTGCTCTAAGTATTTTATAATCCACTTAGCCGAGTCTCCATGTTGAGGGACAAGGCTTTGATTTCTGTCTGCTGCTCTTGGATGATCTCTTTGAGATTTTTGCTTTGCAGGCCCATGTCTATATCATCATCCTCAATAAGAATAAAGTCTGGCTCACCTGAGGGCCGCTCATCCTGCACTAGACTCTTTCCTTTGTCCTGAACCTGTGGTGCTGATGCTAGAGGCGAGGCCCCTTCCACCCCAAGTGGAGATAACACTCACTTTGCTGCTACGAACAAATGCCTAGTGCCCTTCTGATAAGTAATAAAAATCGGCACACTAGCAACCTGTGTCTCATCACCCTCATGCTGATAAGAAGGTCCACCTATCCCATGCAAAGCCTCTGAAGGTCCCTGAGGAGCTGTGAAAAACTCACGAGAGATCAAATCATCCCAAGTGATGCCCTGCAAGCCGAGCTGATGAATAACCAAAATTTTAATAAGAGAAAAATGATAAATACTGTTAAACTGCTACTGAGGGGCCTTGTGCTGCCCTAGAGTGGTAATCCTTTCGATATTTCGGCACATGAAGTAAGGGATGTTCATCATCCATACCTGGGTAAAATGCATGAGCAGCCTGATGTGATAAGCATACAAACGGGAGAACCGGCCCTCACAGCTGAAATACTTCATGATAAATTTCATTAAAGGAGCATATTCATCTCTGAGGTACCGAAAAGGAAACACTCTCTTGAGCTGCCTCAAGAAGCAGGGCTTAATATACGGTTCATAATGCTGCCGGTCAATTTTATGCCTCTTCTTCCATGGCTCTCTAGTGTTAGGTATGTCTATTTCTATTGAAATGGATTCTGGTGTTAATGTGAAAGTGACACCAGCTAGAGTGGCTTGATCACCATGTAAATGCAGTACAAATAAATGAGCCAACTCATGATGAAACTGAATGCTAGCGACCTTCTCACAAACTTCATAACGTGACTGATGTTGGAAACAGGAGATGGCAAGATGGCAGGCTTGCAATTCAGTAAGGGTGGTTGGTTCTTCTCTGATATGTTTGCCACCTCTATGAGGCCTCCTAGGTGCATGTACCCCTGTTGGTGAGTCACTGTGAGTCTCCTCCTCATACTCATATGAAGAATCAGATGCCATGGTTGTTGGTAGGTAAACTGTCTTGGAGAAATAGGTGTTGATATCTTAAACTGTCTTGAATTTCCTTTTTTGTTTTTTGATGATGTGTTTGACCTTTGCCACCAAGGGAAACAGTGAAATGAGGGACTATAAGGGGAGGAAAAATAGTGGAGAATTTAGGGGTTGTTGGGATATATTTTAGTTAGGGAAATATGGGATGTTTTGGGAGTTTTGTATAGGATTAGGGTTTGGGCATTTACAATTTGGATTTTGGGAAAGGAAATTTGGGATAGAGGACTAGTGAATTTAGGGGGTAGGGGAACTTAGGGAATAATTAAATAAAGGTACAAATGGGAGAAGGGAGTGGTGGAGGAATGATAGACTTGGTAGAAAACTAGTGTATCAAACCCCAGGCAGCAAGTTTCTTGGAATTTCAAATGGTAGGGTTTGATTTTTTTAAAAATTACCATTCATTAACCACCATGATATAACACCAAACTTGGAAAAAAACAACGATGGAGGCTCTACCTACTTGTCACAAGGCAAATCCGTGTGATTTTTGGCGATTTGGGGAAAGTTTTAGCAGTTTCGAGCTCTCTGGCTATGTGCGCCACACATCCAAAACAATGCATTATGCCCCACATATGCATCGTGCCCTTGCAAATTAACAAAGGAGTCTGAGGCCCAGTGTGTCGCGCCTGGTGAGTGTGCCGCACCTCCTACCCAGTGTGCCGCACCGAGCAACTTAGTGCGTTTTTCACCCAAACTTTGTCACTTGCTTACCAAAATTGCTTAGCCTTGCTTCTAGTTTGCAAATGAACTTTTCAAATGAAGGAATAGCTTATAAACAAAGAGCTTTTGAAATTTTGGCTCATGAAACCCACATTCATAATGTTTTGGATTTGACTTTATTTTTAAACTCTGTTTTTTGGATTTTTCATTTCTTTTTAGCTTTTGCAATGAACCAAATGACCTGAGCTTTGCTTGTTTTGCAGTTGTTGGAGCTTTTTGGGCTAAGGAAAGAAACCAGGGTGTAGATGAAGGAATTTACAATGAGTTAAAAAAAAATTCATGATTTTCGTACAATGAAAGCTAAATACTTTATTTTTTCCAAACACAATTTCAAACACTTGGCGATGAAATTTATTGATGTTGAAACCTCCTCATAGCATGCTGGTAATTATTGGACACTTGAAACATTTTTTTTACAAAACCTAATGAAACCCTGGACTTAATTGACAATGAAAACACTAAAAAGACTTTTGTAACCTTTAATATAAAAAGAGGACTATAAATGATTTCTGATGAGCAAACATGAACCATCAAGTAAATGACATGAGGGAAACTGTAGAAAAGCCACTCACGTCAGATGATCCATGCGCCTAAAGGAATGTGGATGACTGGGCGGGACACCTAATATGAAATGCAACAAGAGGATTTGATCTCTGACGAAGGGATGAAGATACTGACACTAACATGAAGATCAGGTAGTGCTAGCACTGGTGCTGTACTAATGTTTTCTTCCAAGTTGTC
The DNA here is from genome assembly GCA_000404065.3 of Pinus taeda. Classification (NCBI taxonomy): domain Eukaryota; kingdom Viridiplantae; phylum Streptophyta; class Pinopsida; order Pinales; family Pinaceae; genus Pinus; species Pinus taeda. The sequence goes on along the minus strand of APFE030573586.1, from coordinate 80,692 downwards.
GAAGGCTTTTTGCTGTTTTCCTCCCCACTAAAACACTTTTTTCAATCCTGTTAAAGCATGTAAGGTGTTAGACTCCGTCTCATGTCAGAGATTGATTCTTCTTCAAAACCCTGTTTTGAAGAAGAAATCATTTAAATGTTGCTTTTTAGATTATGTAATTTGTTCTTTAGCTCTTCAAATGGCAGCCACTTCAAGCTCCTACCTTTGTAAAAGCACAAAGAAAACAAAGCATACATCAGACTCTACTGTTGATGAATTTGGTCAAGTTTTATCTTCATATGGTTTCAACTATCATGGCACAGAGGTCCTCTACAGTGGCACCCTTGGTACAGAGCTTACTTGTGAAATATTCATTGGTCCAGTTTACTATCAACGACTTCAACTTGCAAGTGTGTTGGATGAAGTTAGAGAGGGGTCGCGTGGGAAAGAGAATTCTTCTAGAAAATTGATGCAGGAAAATTGATGTTGCAGGTCCAGATCTTGATCAAATATTCATAGCCTCATATACCCTTTTATATATCCGACCTGTTGGAAGTTATGTAACAAACCAATTAGAGCTAAGACAAGCTGCTATATATCCTGGATAAGAATTGGCAGAGCAAGATGATATACTAGTCTTGGTTGGAACATTTGGCACACAAGCAAGTTTACGCTTGGCTGAAGCAGCATTTGCTGAACAACAAGTGGAGGACATACCAAAACATAATGTGCTTGTTGTGCCAATGATTAAAGACTTATTCTTGGTCAGGTTGCTTGTGGCAGAGCATGCAAGCATTGATCCTGGAAGCATTTGGTCACCTGGAAAAGAAGTTGAACAGTCGTCCTTTGCTTTGGGAATGAAGAGAGAGATAAAATAGAGCCTTTTCAGCAAGACAAACAGATGACATTACCCTCCTCCTTTACCACATAACAAAAAGCACAGGCAATTAAAATTGCACGCACGTTAGCTGTAGCCTATGTAATGGATCAGAGAGCACTATTATTGCAGCAAACATCTTGGCAAAAAGGTGTTAGAAGGAAGGTGTTCCATATGTAGCAGCTAGTGAAAACTGTGACAAGTGGGCTTGGGTGCTTTTTGAGCTCGAAACTGAGATTCACCCACCTAATGATATTATTGTTAAAGCGGTTGATTCTGCTGCTTCATCCATTGGCAATGAAATTGCACAGATTGGGTCGGACATCGTTTAGAGTTGTTAAATCTAAGCGTGACTATTTGAGACATCGAAACTGCTACAATTGGCTCTACCTATCAAGACTTGCCGCTCTTAAAGAATTTTCCTTTATGAAGGCCCTTGAAGAACATGGTTTTCCAGTTCCTAATGCAGTAGACTGTAATCGACATTGTGTTCTGATGTCTTTTGTTCCAGGGTCCAAGTTAAGCAGCTGCAACATCCAAAACAAACATTTAATATTATAATTGGCCTAATTGTTCGACTGGCAGAACACGATCTCATCCACTCTGATTTCAATGAGTTCAATATTAGATCAGGTTGTATTTTCTTGGCATGTCGTTCATGTGAACAATGCTACGAAAGGGATCACCTCAAACCTATGAACAGTTGCAAAGTGTGCACTAAGAGAATGTTTTGAATGTTATTTTTTCCAAATTGTTTTCTTTTCTGCTGCAAACTTCTTAATGCTCGATCTTTAGAACCCTGATAAAGTGGCTTTAGTAAAAGAATTGAAGATTTCTCCAAAACGGTATCCAGGGTCTTGTTTATCTTTTTATCTTTCTGTACCATGCCTGATCAGGAGTAATCGATGCAGCCTGTGGACCTTACGAGACATATGAAGACACTCTTTATGGATACAAGGCTACATTTGAAACGTTTGTTGGAATTCAAGACGAGGAACAGTGATCATTTACAGGAATTGGAGAATAATCTTCCTTTGGATGACAAGTAAAAATCAAAATATGTGGCCGCTGCTCCTATTCGTGTTATTCAACTGATATATAATTCAGGGGATGTCAAAGGACCTCAAACAGTTGCCTTCAATTTGCCAAATGATGAGAGAATGGTGAAAGAGAGGGGGACTGCCATGGTCACACTCAAAATATGGCAGAGGCTAAATTTAGGTCTTCTACCCATTACGGATACATGCATTTCCGAGGAACAAAAGCAATATGTGGATTTTGAGTCCATGTTCACACATACAGTTTGCCATGAATGTTGCCATAGGATTGGGCCTCACACCATTGAGCTTACCAATGGCAAGCAGTCAACAGTTCGGATGGAGCTTCGAGAACTTCATTCAGCATTAGAAGAAGCAAAAGCTGATATGGTGGGATTGCGGGCAATTGTTGGGATGCAGCCATGTAAACCGCTCTCAGTTTAGTTGTCAACATAAGCTGAATCGGTGGAATATTAGCTTAAAGGTTGTTGTATTGGCAAATGCAACATGGCAAATCGAACTTAAGTCAAGATTATCTATCATAGCCAAAAATGCGATTTGGTTTTATCTCTTAATTGACAGATCTGCGCTCCAATTTTGGCCAATCATCAGCGGATTTAGAGGAACGCTGCATTACTTTAGGATAGAATATAACACTCTTTTCTAATTTGTGAAATGTTAGTTAAAACACTACCCCTATTTTGGGTAGCATTTTATTTATTTTATTAAAAAGTTCATTTTGAAAAAAAATTTAGAGAGGGGGAGAGTAGAAAATTCTGAGGGCTGAGAGGTGTGTAACAGAGCTTCATTGTACAGTTTGTTGACAGAGATTTTTAATGAAAATTTCATAGCTCTGACTTCTGAGATTCCTGTGGTATGATAATTTAGCATATGTTTTTCTATTGTTTCATATGTAATCTGTTATGTTTCATTTCACTACATGATCATTTCTAACTGAACAAATGAAGTGTTTAGGTAAGAATTCATGCCTGCCATGCTCTGCCTATAAGTTTGTTCATGTTCAATGTTTTCTTCTATTTGACAAGGATTCAAAGTTATTGTTTGCCCTTGTCAGCTCCTCACCAGCCTTGCCATCTCATTTAGTCTCAATTTGATGCTAAATTTCTTGCCTACCTTGCCTCAGTCGATAACCTGTGTTGTTCATTATATTTCCCTGTTTCAAGCTGTGATTTTGCCCATGCAGCCCAGAAAACCCCGTTATTTAATTAGAAACCCCAAATCAATATTTCTAATCAGTTTACTAGCCTAAAATCAGTGTTACCTTATTAGTCATCTCATCCATTGAAGATTTTATGAGATAGACCGGAGAGAGCCTTCTCCTGCCTCGTAGGGCTAGCTACGAGGCTGAATGGTTTGATGTAGCTTTGAGATTTGCCTTTCTCAGCCTGAGGTGAAATTTCAAATGCTAACATATTGGCGACCATACTAGGGAAAACATTCGATTTGTTGATTGTCTCGTCCCAGTACATGCAATCAAGGTGCAGATTTGATGCTGATGGTGGACAGCAGTCAGACACTTATGCAGGCTGAACCATTCACCTGGCGACTCCAATTCCAATGCTTGTTGATCCATTCATGCAATGGAAGGGTATGTGGCAGACCCTGCCATGTGTGAAGCTGTAGAATAAATAAGAAATTTATTAGCAAATACTGAATTTGATGAAAATGTTTTTAGTGCCTCGCTTCAATGCTTGAAATTTTTAAAGGTCTTCAAAATTGAATTTTGCGAGTTAATTGTTGAAAGAATTGAAGAGGAGATTCAATGGTTAGATGAGCAGATCCAGTCGTGTGATTTCCAAGACCCTAAAAATTTTTTGGAAATCCTTCCTCCATCGCAACAAGAAGTCATAGACTTGCCTACAGATATTTATATTGACAATGTGCAGCTGGAAGTATGCATTGTAGAGTTGGGGCAGCCACCAGAGACTGGCTTACATGATCCTATTGCAGCTTACATGGACATGTTTTTCAATTTGATTGACAAATCAGGCTATCTTTTCTATGACCAGGGTCATTATTTACATGAAAGGCTGTCAACAATTGCATCTGTGACCTCGTGGCAGCATTCTCAAGCGGCATCATTTTCAGGTTTACTTGAATAGCTAATCTGGCATTTTAGAATTACTTGATCTAGTGTTTGTACAACAAAGTAGAGTAGTTTTTGTAAATAAATAAGCAGCCATAAGAGCAGCATCTGGTTTTAGTTTGCTTGAAGAATGTTAAGTCGTTTTGCAGTCATTTCAGTCTTGAGATCAGATCACTTTGAGTTCAGTTTCAGTTTGAAAATAAGTCAAGAGTTCTGTTGATGATGACTCCATTGCCCAATGGATAAGGCACTGTCTACTCTCCCAAAGTTCTGCGGTTCTTGGCACCTCCATGGAGCGGCAACTGCCATCCCAAGTGGAGCCGATGTTAGACTCCGTCTCATGTCAGAGATTGATTCTTCTTCAAAACCCTGTTTTGAAGAAGAAATCATTTAAATGTTGCTTTTTAGATTATGTAATTTGTTCTTTAGCTCTTCAAATGGCAGCGACTTCAAGCTCCTACCTCTGTAAAAACACAAAGAAAACAAAGCATACATCAGACTCTACTGTTGATGAATTTGGTCAAGTTTTATCTTCATATGGTTTCAACTATCATGGCACAGAGGTCCTCTACAGTGGCACCCTTGGTACAGAGCTTACTTGTGAAATATTCATTGGTCCAGTTTACTATCAATGACTTCAACTTGCAAGTGTGTTGGATGAAGTTAGAGAGGGGTCGCGTGGGAAAGAGAATTCTTCTAGAAAATTGATGCTGGAAGATTGATGTTGCAGGTCCAGATCTTGATCAAATATTCATAGCCTCATATACCCTTTTATATATCCGACCTGCTGGAAGTTATGTAACAAACCAATTAGAGCTAAGACAAGCTGCTATATATCCTGGATAAGAATTAGCAGAGCAAGATGATATACTAGTCTTGGTTGGAACATTTGACACACAAGCAAGTTTATGCTCGGCCGAAGCAACATTTGCTTAACAACAAGTGGAGGACATACCAGAACATAATGTGCTTGTTGTACCAATGATTAAAGACTTATTCTTGGTCAGGTTGCTTGTGGCAGAGCATGCAAGCATTGATCCTGGAAGCATTTGGTCACCTAGAAAAGAAGTTGAACAGTCGTCCTCTGCTTTGGGAATGAAGAGAGAGATAAAATAGAGCCTTTTCAGTAAGACAAACAGATGACATTACCCTCCTCCTTTACCACAGAACAAAAAGCACAGGCAATTAAAATTGCATGCACGTTAGCTGTAGCCTATGTAATGGATCAGAGAGCACTATTACTGCAGCAAACGTCTTGGAAAAAAGGTGTCAGAAGGAAGGTGTTCCATATGTAGCAGCTAGTGAAAACTGTGACAAGTGGGCTTGGGTGCTTTTTGAGCTCGAAACTGAGATTCACCCACCTACTGATATTATTTTTAAAGCAGTTGATTCTGCTGCTTCATCCATTGGCAATGAAATTGCACAGATTGGGTCGGACATCGTTTAGAGTTGTTAAATCTAAGCGTGACTATTTGAGACATCGAAACAACTATAATTGGCTCTACCTATCAAGACTTGCCGCTCTTAAATAATTTGCCTTTATGAAGGCCCTTGAAGAACACGGTTTTCCAGTTCCTAATGCAGTAGACTGTAATCAACATTGTGTTCTGATGTCTTTTGTTCCAGGGTCCAAGTTAAGCAGCTGCAACATCCAAAACAAACATTTAATATTATAATTGGCCTAATTGTTCGACTGGCAGAACACGATGTCATCCACTCTGATTTCAATGAGTTCAATATTAGATCAGGCTGTATTTTCCTTGCATGTCGTTCATGTGAACAATGCTACGAAAGGGATCACCTCAAACCTGTGAACAGTTGCAAAGTGTGCACTAAGAGAGTGTTTTGAATGTTATTTTTTCTAAATTGTTTTCTTTTCTGCTGCAAACTTCTTAATGCTCGATCTTTAGAACCCTGATAAAGTGGCTTTAGTAAAAGAACTGAAGATTTCTCCAAAACGGTATCCAGGGTCTTGTTTATCTTTTTATCTTTCTGTACCATGCCTGATCAGGAGTAATCGATGCAGCCTGTGGACCTTACGAGACATATGAAGACACTCTTTATGGATACAAGGCTACATTTGAAACGTTTGTTGGAATTCGAGACGAGGAACAGTGATCATTTACAGGAATTGGAGAATAATTTTCCTTTGGATGACAAGTACAAATCAAAATATGTGGCCGCTACTCCTATTCGTGTTATTCAACTGATATATAATTCAGGGGATGTCAAAGGACCTCAAACAGTTGCCTTCAATTTGCCAAATGATGAGAGAATGGTGAAAGAGAGGGGGACTGCCATGGTCACGCTCAAAATATGGCAGAGGCTAAATTTAGGTCTTCTACCCATTACGGATACATGCATTTCCGAGGAACAAAAGAAATATGTGGATTTTGAGTCCATGTTCGCACATACAGTTTGCCATGAATGTTGCCATAGGATTGGGCCTCACACCATTGAGCTTACCAATGGAAAGCAGTCAACAGTTCAAATCGAGCTTCGAGAACTTCATTCAGCATTAGAAGAAGCAAAAGCTGATATGGTGGGATTGCGGGCGATTGTTGGGATGCAGCCATGTAAACCGCTCTCAGTTTAGTTGTCACCATAAGCTGAATCGGTGGAATATTAGCTTAAAGGTTGTTGTATTTGCAAATGCAACGTGGCAAATCGAACTTAAGTCAAGATTATCTATCATAGCCAAAAATGCGATTTGGTTTTATCTCTTAATTGACAGATCTGCGCTCCAATTTTGGCCAATCATCAGCGGATTTAGAGGAACGCTGCATTACTTTAGGATAGAATATAACGCTCTTTTCTAATTTGTGAAATGTTAGTTAAAACAGTGCCCCTGTTTTGGGCGGCATTTTATTTATTGTATTAAAAAATTCATTTTGAAAAAAAAATTAGAGAGGGGGAGAGTAGAAAATTCTGAGGGCTGAGAGGTGTGTAACAGAGCTTCATTGTATAGTTTGTTGACAGAGATTTTTAATGAAAATTTCACAGCTCTGACTTCTGAGATTCCTGTGGTATGATAATTTAGCATATGTTTTTCTATTGTTTCATATTTAATCTGTTATGTTTCATTTCACTACATGATCATTTCTAACTAAACAAATGAAGTGTTTAGGTAAGAATTCATGCCTGCCATGCTCTGCCTATAAGTTTGTTCATGTTTAATGTTTTCTTTTGTTTGACAAGGATTCAAAGTTATTGTTTGCCCTTGTCAGCTCCTCACTACTCTTGCCATCTCATTTAGTCTCAATTTGATGCTAAATTTCTTGCCTACCTTGCCTCAGTCGATAACCTGTGTTGTTCATTATATTTCCCTGTTTCAAGCTATGATTTTGCCCATGTAGCCCAGAAAACCCCGTTATTTAATTAAAAACCCCAAATCAATCTTTCTAATCAGTTTACTAGCCTAACATCAGTGTTTCCTTATTAGTCATCTCATCCATTGAAGATTTTACGAGATAGACCGGAGAGAGCCTTCTCCTGCCCCGTAGGGCTAGTTACGAGGCTGAATGGTTTGATGTAGCTTTGAGATTTGCCTTTCTTAGCCTGAGGTGAAATTTCAAACGCTAAAATAAGGGAGTTGCAATTAAGGAAAAGTTAGAAATAAAATTTCTCCAATACCATGCTGCTCCTAAGAAGCTTCTAACTTCTATAGCAGATTTGGGTTTAGGCCAGTTTACAATGACTGCAACCCTAGAGGGATATATCTTCAATTCACCACCCCCTACAATATGACCCAAATAATTCAAAGATGTTTTGCCAAATTCACATTTTGAGAGCTTAACATAAATAATTTCCTCTTTTCAAAACATCTAGAGTTTGCTTGACATGCTTTAAATTCCCATGTTTTACTGAATATAAGAATGTCATCCAAATATACAATGACAAAATCATCAAGAAAAGGTCTGAGTACATCATTCATTACTCTCATGAAAGTGGCAGGAGCATTATTTAAGCCAAAAGGCATAATCAACCACTCATACAATCCCTGATTTGTTTTGAAAGCAGTCTTCCATGCATATTTCTCTGCAACTCTAACCTGATGATAGCCACTATGCAAGTCCAACTTGGAAAAATAAACAACCTTTTTAACTGATATAATAGATCATCTATGCGAGGAAGGGGATAATGATTTTTGATCGTTATCTTATTCAGTGCTTGATAATCAATGCACATTCTCCATGAGCCATCTTTCTTTCTCATCAAGACAATTGGAGACCCACATGGTGATATGCTAGGTTTGATGAACCCCTTCTCAAGCAGCTCTTGTACTTTCTCCTTGATTTCTTCATTCTCTAAAGTGGACAACCTGTACATTCCAATGTTAGGCAATGGAGCATCTTGCTGCAAATTAATATCATGTACTATTTCCTTTTTGGGTGGTAGACCTATAGGTTCTTGAAATAGTATATCATATTCAGAAACAACTTTTTCTAAGTCAGCTTGTTGTTTAGCATCATAGCCCTAAAATAAATTGGTTTTATCAGGTTTCTTTTCCTTTACAACCATCAGCAAAAATTGTTTGGATGAATTTATAATTCTTTTCATCTACCCTAAGTTTATGAAATTATAATTATTCTTGAGTTTATGAGCTCTTACAATATATTCGATTCCATCTTTAACGAGTTGATACTTTTTCTCAGTTCTATATAAAATAGCTTTCCTATCATTCAATTAAGGACTTTATAAAACAATTCCACATATATCCAAAGGAACTATATCTAACTCAACCTCATCTACAAATGTTGACCCAAAAGAAAACCTAAGTTTATATTGTCTAGTCACTTGTAGTTGTTCTTTATCACATAACCAACCTTATGGATATGGCTTTTTGTGAGGTGTGGTTAGTAATCCCAACTTCTTTACAATTGCCTCAGAAATTAAATTTACATGTGAGCCACTATCAAACAAAGTAACGATATTTTGATGCTTGGAAATAACTTGAATATGAAAAAGCTCATGCCTTTTCCTCTCATTTTCTTCATTATCAATAGATTGTGTAGAATTACTAGTAGATGGTTCAGAATTTTTACCTTTTATAACTCTGGCTACGATTTTTGTTTCATCTCGTGAGTCTGACCCCAAATCCTTTTGAATAGCTACAACAATGTTCTTGTTTTTGCCCTCAAACTTCTTGGGTCTTAGCTCTAGATGAAGGATCCAATACTGTTCATCATCATGCCCATCCTTCTTACAGTGAGTGCATGAAGACTTGGTCTTTTGTATAGTATTTTCCTTAAACTTGTTCCATTTCTTTTTTCTGTTTTCCTTGCTTTTTCTTACAATGGGCTTTAATTATCCCCCAACTTCTGGGTTCACATTCTTGCCTCTAGCCTCTAGATGTGTAGCCTGAATGGATACCTCATCTATGCTTGTGGGATTAAACATGAGAATAGTGTGTCTTAAGTAGCTATGTAGACCACCTATATACTTCAGCAAAGTTTCAGGTGAGTCTAAGGAAATTCCTAGAATCAAGACTCTTTTCCTAAATTCTTGAGTGTAGCCTTGTACACTTTGCCCTTTTAATTGGCATAGAGTTTCCCAGCTCATCATGGCTTGATGCATATAGTCTAGTGGATAGAATTTCCTTTTAATTGAAAAGACAAATTAACTCCAGACAGAAATAATTTTACAATGCTTCTTCATGTCAGCTTGTGTCATGCCTTCCCACCATACCAAAGCAGTGCCTCCAAGGCATAGGCTGGACAAATGAATCTTACTCTTGTCTGAATCGATACTCTACACTCTGCAATAAACATCAATCTGTCTAATCCAATTATTGAGCTTTTCTATGTTCAACTCTCCATCATATATCAAAAAATCTAATTTAACATCTAATTTAATCAAGGATGTTTTCTTTTTATTTTCAGGGCTACTAGGAGGTGTGAGAAGTTTATCTTCTTTCCCTTTTCCTTTAGAGTGGTCATGGAGGAGAGATTCTTTTGCTCCTTTATCTTGTTTGGAGTTTGATGGATCTCCTTCTCTACCTTTCTTAAATTCTCTATACATTTCCTCTACCATGGCTTTCATGGTCATGAAACCATCCATGAACTGGGATGCTTATTCCAAGGGACTTTATTCTGACATTTTCCTCTTAGGACAGAATCTTCCAATTTTAGGATTAGCTTCAACCAATTCTTCTTCTCCTAGTTTAAGCTTTGATCTAGTTAGCATTCAACAACAAAATCTGGCACAAGCTTGTCTAACCTTAGTAACCTACAACTCTGATACCACTTGATCTGGAATTTATCCAAGACAAAGAATTAAAGGTATTATAGACTCATGCACATGGATATGCCTATTCTACTTTATGCAACAGATCAATAAGATTGTGAAATATATAGACATTGAAGCAGTCAGAGAAAACACAACAAGAAAACATGTAAGTACAACAAGTTTAATAAGGAGTTCACCGAATGCTCCTGGGAGATGTCTCCTGGTCCAGCCTTTAGTGGTGGCCTCTCTATTATGTTTTCTAAGCAAAGTTTTTTACAACGATGAGCTCAATTGAGTCTCACTTAACAGATATAAATCAGTAGGACTGGAGCACACAAACTCTCCTTACTGAAACTTGACCATTGTTGGTCATAGTAGTATGAGCTGAAACTAAGACTCATACATGACAAGCTTAGGCCGAGGAGTTTGCTTGAACCTCTCAAGCCTTCTCTGGAGTGCACAAACTCTCTGACTCTCTTTGGCTTTGTCTCGATTTTGCCTTTTATCTGCAGGTCAGCTCGACTTACTTTCTATGTTCTCTACTCTTAGCTTCCTTACTCGCTTTTCCCATTTCTCTCTAGCTACTTGCTAGCTGCTTTTGTCAGTTTATGGCTTTAAATCCAATCTGCTTCCTGAATATTCTTTTTTGCTTGCCAGCGTTCTAGTTCTTCGGCCTCTGTCCATTTGAATTCCCTTGTTCTGCATTATCATCAATGTGTAATGCTTCACAGGGAGGTGGCCACCTTTTTTATAACGAACTGAATGTCAGTTCTCTTGTAAATGTTTGCACAGTCATTATTTCCATTTAACTCCCAGATTGCCCGCGAACATGATTCCCCTACCAACTCATCATTCATGCCAGACTTCAAACTTTATGCAACTTGGTCTGTTTACCCCATTGAATCTGGTCATCCATTGGATTGCATGTCCGCTATCGATATGGAGCCTCCAGATCCTATGGTCTCCGTCCATTTCAGGCGGGTAAGTTGCATGACATTTACCCATCTGATGTTAGCAATTTTCTCTCCCTTCTGCTGGACGCGTGGCACCCAATGTGTGGCATCAGGCGGGACTCAGTTGAAACAACTTACCGCATGAATCCCTTCCAATATCCTGTCAGTTTCCGTGTGGGACCCACCTCTAATAGAATTGGTGAATTTTGTATGGTTTTTGACTTTCTGGTTTCGGTCGCTCAGGGCTTTTACTTCTCTAATGGGTTTTCCCAGCGATATGCGATTAGTGACTTATAATCATAAACCTCCCCCATTTCTCCAAAATACCTCCCATCTCGTTGTTTAGTGGCAGCACACATTACCATGGGCCAACAGTCTACACGTTTGACTGAGGGTCCTCGTTGCTCCGCACTACTCACAAATTACAACTGTTTTGCTGGTATTCTTGAGAAGCTCGACCTTTGCAATTATTTGAAACTTTGGCATGAATTCTATAGATTTATGAAAACTTAGAGAGTGTTTTTAGGATCCAATTCGGATCAAGGTTAGGTTAGGGGTTGGGTTATTTTGTCTTTGGGTCCTCTTCTTTAGTCTCTTGTTGTTGCCCTACCTTCCTTTCCAATTTTTGGGTCTCCTGTAGATTCAACAGAGTATCCTGTAGGACTGTTTTTTCTTCCTCTAGATTTTGTTGTGTATCTTGTAAGATTGCCTTTCCATTGGAGGAATTTGATCTAGTAGTAGGCCTCCTCACATAGGTGATAGGGGACTTAGGGGAAGGTATTTGTATTTTTGTGTAAGGGAGTCTTGAATCACAATAGGAATTTTGGTTGATGTTTTGGGCTTCCCCTATCTTATTCTTGTTCTTTTTCTTGTCCTAAAACATAATGGGGTTTGCCTTCGACTTTTTCCTTTTTGCTTGATTGGGGTGCTAAGAGAAGTGAGGGTAGCTATTCCCTCTCTCTCTCAGTGGCTTCTGGAGAAATCCTAGGTGACTCCTCCTTGTTTTTTGCCCCCTCGTTTCAATTGCCTTCTTCCTCTATGTCCTTCCCTTCTTCTTCTTCTTGTAGCTCTTCATCATCTCTATCAGTTTCCTCCATAATTTCCTCCTATGTTTATTCATCATCGTCCTTCTCTTCTCCCTCTTCTTCTTCAACTTCAACATGTTCCTCTGTGTTAGCTCCTTCTTCATCCATCTCATCCTTATCTCCTTGTGTATCTTCCTCTTCCTATTTTACTTCCTCTTCACTGACAGTAGGACTAACATCATAAGTGAGAGCTTTGATGTCATCCTCTGCTACCATGTCTCTGAAAACTAACCATTTTATAGGAGTTTTGAGGTTTTCGAGGGAATCTTCTGTGAGGATCCTAATGAACCCATGGTGAGCTAACTGTTGGAAATTTCCCTCCTTCACTTTGATTCTTAAGTCTATGAGTGATTGAAGCCAGAAGTATGGTATGTTGAGCCTTTGGTGACGGAGTGTTTCTACTCCAATTCTCAATTCTTCAAGGATCCTGAAATGATAGCCATAGACCACTCTATACCTACCCTCACATGAGATGTATTTGATCATTTGGTAGCCTACCTCATTCCATGTATATGGCAGACTTTCCCTCCTTACTCCATTATTGTCCTCAGTGGGTTCCTCACCTCCTAAAAACAATTTTCTTTTGGCAACCCGACTATCTCCTTTGTCTTCTTTCCTTGATGGTATTCCTAGGGGAAGTGTCGTGACTTTGTTGATGAGCTCAGGGGTGAGATCTATAGTGAGGCCCCTTGTTACAACAGTGACATGGATTCTGGTGAGTGGAGTGAGGGAGAGAGAAAATTCTTGAGCCACCTCATCATCATACCCTCTGAATTTCTTGAAAAACCCCATCCAATTATGTCTTGTGAAGATTTCAAGCACTTGTGGGTGTTGTTGGATTCTCATAGTTTTGGTGGGCTCTCTCATATTAAACCCTACTATCATCTTGATGGTGAATTTTGAGGAGAAAATTAGAGGGTTGAAACAATTTTTCGAATGCAGAACCAAAACAGAGATGATTGTGTATGTAATTCCCTTACTTAGTTGCTAAATTCACTCAAACTGAGAGGATTTCTGGTTCATTTACTTGCAAAGAGGGATGTAATTACAAATCCTACCTCTTTTGATTGTTTGCATTGGCCAACCCCACTACTATCTCTTCTGAAATCTTCTCTGCAAATCCTGTAGATAGTCTCTATGTATCATGTAGGAATTCCTATGCATGATCATGTAAGAATTCTTGTGCAATCCTATAGGAATTCCTGTGCAGTGAAACAATGGAGTTTTTCTTCCGGTGGGTTGCCTAGGTATGAGAGTGACTTGAGTGAGGGAGTTTCAAGGAGGTGAAGTGCGAATGCTTGGGAACAATGTTTTATTTCCTCTTATGGTGACTCGGGGTGAGGTGGTGTGCTGGTCGTAAAGGTACATTTCCATTTTTGGACTGTTGGTCTCCACTACCACCTCATCATTTCCCATTTCTCGTAATCAGCTCCCACCTTATGGATCCATAGTTTTAACTGCTTTTCTCATACTCCTTCTCTATCTTTGAGTTGACTATAGACATGTGTGAGAGGACACCCGGTTGTGCATGTGTTGACTGAATGAAGGTGGCCAAGTTAACTGACCACCTTTTCACTTATAAACCAAATATCTTGTGACCCTTACATTTTTTTGACTACATGATGTATATGAGAGGGTGAGTGGGACACTTTCCTATGGTTCCAATGCTATGATGTTGTTTTCGAAGACCAGAGGTGTCGTTGTGTATATTTGCTGCATGTTATTCTTCTTCCTCTTCTTGTTGTTTGCTAATGGCTTCTCTATTTGTGCAAGTACCTATGGTTGAAGATATGATGCTTCTTCTTTGGAGCTCTTGGATCATCATGATGAAGGCTTGTTGCTGGTATGATTGGTATTCTATGCGATATGATGCTACAAGATGTCTTGTATTTTCTTCTCTCTCAAAACTCTTTGATCATTCTTCTTGTTGGGGCTATGAGGATGGTGACATGGATGGAAAGAAGGAGTGGGAGTGTGGAGAGAAAGTAATATTAAGGTAATGCTCTTTATTATGCTTTGTTTCACTTTTTTGAAGACTGGAAAAAATCTACTCTTGAAATTGATTTTTTTCTAATGGTGAGTGTAGGGATGATGATGGTGGACAAGGTGTGGTGATAGATGATGAAAAGGGTGAATTTTAGGCACCTAGAAACTCCATCATTTGCCTTCGGATTGCTTCTAGTAGGATTTCTGGGTCACTATAATTCCTAGAGGATCATCCTATAGGTTTTCAAGGGATCATGTAGAAAACATTGTCTTTTTATAAACTAAAGCAATGGAGTAAAATAATGACAGAAATGATGGAGGGATGCATGGTAATGAGTGGAAAAATAAATATGTGAGTAACAGGGGTCTCCTTAGGATCCTCCTTTGCTCCTTGACCATCCTTCTTGCTGACCTGCAAATGGAAATTTCATCGATTTTTTTTTTTTTTAAACTAGGATACCTCTGAGAGGTTTTCACCCTAGCTATTTTCCTTGGGCACCTCAAGAAATTTTTTCACCCAGGGATCTTTCTTATTTTATTTTTCTTTTGTTTTTTTGTTTTGAAACCACTGAGCTGCCTCAAGATGTTTTCAACCCAATGATGGGACTTAGGTGCCTGATGGAGGTTTTCACCTGAGTCCTTATTATGTTTTCATTATCTTAATGATTTGATGACGGAGGAGCTGGAACTTGCTCCACTATCATCATTGTTTTATTGATATCATCAATGAACTCTTGTTTTGATAAAGGCCTCTTGTAAATTTTCAATCAGCGTCAATTAAGAAGCAAAGGAATGGCTTCTTCATCTATGGCTCTAATTTACACAAAACCATTATCATGGAATCTTTCCACAACATAAGGTCTGAGCCATCTTGTCCTTAACTTGCCCTTAAAGTATTTATACGTAGAATCATATAACAATGACCAATCGCCTTCCTAAAATTGCTTCTCCTTGATATTTTTATCATGCCAGATCTTCCATCGTCGGGTCATTGCCGGGATAGGAATCTACATAGATATGTCTGATGTTGTATCATTGGACTCCAACTAAGAAGGAAATTGAAGGATGGTCAGACTGAAGAATTCATGAGTTTGCGACGCAGGAGAACAAGAACCCATGACTGATAGAAGAAGAGTGGTTAGATTGCTACCTATACACAGAGATCCATAAAATCTTCTTCGCGTCTTTCCCTACTGAGCTATACGAGTGGATCGCAAAGCTAGTAGATAGCCAAGGAAGGTGGAAGCTTGATAGTCCTATTGTGTGGACCCTAGAGTTAGTGTGAATATTGGAAGCATCAAAGGATAACATCACGTGCACCATTGATCATTGGCTCGATCAGATTATAGGAGGATTCATTACTGAGTTTGTGGTAGACACCTCAGTCAGCTATAACGAGGCAGAGCGATGCTTTCTCAAAGGACTGTGAGATAATTATGTAAAATCTCTAAATACTTGGATTAAAATGTTATTGTGTGAAAATAGGGTTATGCAATTACCTTGATGTTCGGAGCTACGCGAAGTGGTAAAAATTATAGGAATGAAGGAAATAAGGGACCAGAAAATAACCCATTGATTTCACCTCCCCGAGGGGATGAGGAACAACTCATGAATTTCTCTCTAAAAAGTGTAATCCATTTGAAAATACAAAGAATTCTGCAAATACCACCGCCACCCAAACCACCACCAGCTTCACCACCTTTAGCTCCATCTTCATCTGTACCACCTCTGCCATCGCCGCGAGTCAATACGGCAAGAACAATAAAGTTATATGTGTTCAAGTGATTGGGAAATGAGGATCCAGACCAATTTTTGTTAATTGTAAGAGTTGTATGGGAAGCGCAAGGAGTTGCAGATGACAATATAAAGAAAGTGAAACTGGTTAGCGTCATGCAGGACTGCACACTGACCTAGTATATTAAGCACTCCAAGGATAATCCAAATGTGGGAATAAGTTATGATTGTGCTTCCTGTGGCTATTCAGATGGTTGGGCCAGCTGTATATGGCTTCAAACGACTACCATTTACTTTCTGTGAGAAGAGTTCGCCATTTAATTTCACCAACTCCAACATGCCACCATATTTTATCTCCTTAATAACATACGGTCCCATCTAATGTATTTGGAGCTTCCCTGATAATTTATCAAACTTACTATCATGTAACAACACCAAATCATTTGCCTTGAAGGTGCACAACTTAATATGTCGATCGTGCTAAGCCTTTTTGCGTTGCTTTTGTACCTGTTTGTGGAATCTAGACAAAAACCATTCTTATTCTAGCTCCTCCAACTTTGCGAGCCTCTCGTCTAGGGCTCCACGGTCCATCATACCTATGAGTGTTGCTATGCACAAACTAGGCATGACGTATTCCATCAACATTATGACTTCTACCTCATCGACTAGCCTGAAAGGTGTTTGTCCTGTCAGCGTCTTGCATGTCATCCTATAAGCCCATAATATTACGGGTATGCGTAGGTCCCAATCACTTCACTGCACATTACATACCCTCATCAATGCGATCTCTTGTACTTTGTTAAATCCTTCTATTGTCCCATTGTCCTGTGGGTGATACGGTGTGCTTCTCTAATGATACACCTAAAATTCTTCCGTCAGTGCACTGATAATTTCATTTAATAAATGTGTACCACGATCGCTCATCAAGATCTTTGGACAAATAAATTGTGTCAGTATGTGTTCAAACAAAAACTTTGCAGTCATCATGGTTATGTAATCCTTTACCGGTTGTGCTTCTGCCCAACGAGTCAGGTATTCTATAGCGATAATAATATATCTCATGTCTGTCTTTCCTTGAGGTTTGATAGGTCCTACAAAGTCAATTGCACATTTTTCGAAGGGCTGCAATGTCATTTGTGGATTCAAAGGCATATCATCCCTTTGCGATGGCTTACTTGTTCTTTGACATATATCGCAAGCCTTGCAATGTGCTTTTGAATCCTGATGAAGGGTCGACAACCACAACCATGTAGGGAGAATCTTTTTCACGGTTACTCTCCCTACATAATTTCCTCCTGCAGCGCCCTCATGAGTGTCTGCGAGGATGGTGCTTTGCTCAAACTCAGGTACATACCTTCGCAGTATCTCATCATTCACCATTTTGTATAGATGCCCCGTAGTGATAGAAAAATATGTTGCGCGCACTACTAGTTCCCTCTTCTGCTGGACAGAGTATCCTTCTGGCATAGTTCCAGTTGTTAAAAAGTGAAGTATATTTTCAAAATGTCCATCCGTTATATGCACAGCAAAAAGTTGTTTGTCAAGTAGGCCTTCTTCTAAACTAGTATGTTACTCCCCTGTCTCAATGCGTGATAGGTGATTAGGTCCAACGTTTAGTCAACCAGGCTTCACAACAAATTCAAAATCATATTCTTAGAACAATAAAATCCATATGCATATGTGCCCCCCCAACACAGGCTTATTGACCAAGTATTTCAGCACGGAATGATTTGTATACATCTTGAAGTGTCCCCCTTGCAAGTAGTGCTGATATTTCTGGAGCAGATACACCATAGCCAGTCCCTCGCATTTAGTGGTGGAAGATTTATTTTTTGCTTTAGATAATTTGTGACTTGTGAACATGATAGGGTGATGCAAGCCTTCTCTTCCATCCTGTGTGAGTACTGCCCCCAACGCTATACACGACGCATCAATATGGACATGAAATTCTTTCTTCCATTTCAGGAAGACAAGAATCGACGCAGTACCCATATTCTTCTTCAATATATCTAGGCTTTGCTTACATTCATCATCCCAGCAGAATGTGACATCCTTCTTCAACAATTTTTCCATTGACACAGTCATCTGGGTGTAATTTTTTATAAACTTTTTGTAGTACACTATATTTCCCAAGGTAGCGCACAACTGTTTGACACTACGCAGTGCCTCCAAATTCAGAATCACCATGATTTTTGTAGGATCTACCATCAGCCTTTATTTACAAACCACATGCCCTAACAGGTTCCCAAAAGGAACGAGGAACATACACTTCTTGAGGTTGAGCATGATTTGGTATCTTCGACAGATATCCAATATCAAGCACAGGTTCGCTACATGGCACCAAACTAGCCCAAATACAACCCAGTCATCAACATAGACCTCCAAGAACTTATGAATATATTTCATGAATGCTGCAACAACCACGTGTGAAAAGATGGCCGACGTGTTCTTCAGTCCAAAGAGCATGACAGTGTATTGAAAGCAACCCCACTCAGTCACGAAGGTTGTCTTTCTCCTATCCTCTGGCATGATTCTGATCTGTTGGTACCCTAAGAACCCATCAGTGAAAGAATATGCTTCCTAACCAACTACATTGTCCAACACCTCATCTATGACTGGAGTTGGGAATGGATCATGTACACACTCATCATTCAAATTCCTGAGATCCACGCATATTCTTATTTCATATTTCTGCTTCTTCTCTTGTACCACCATCAGACTTGCCCAATCAGATTCCTCCATAAGCTCAATGATGCCTACCGTGAGCATCTTATCTAATTCTATGTAAACCTTCTCCTTGTATTTTGGATTTAAATGATATGGCCTTTTCTTAACTGTCTTCATGTCGAGTTTTAACGTGATATTCATTACCCCTAAATATCCAATTATTCCCTTCAAATCTATAAATTTGGTCGGGAATAAGTCCTGATATCCACGAAGTAATTCAGTGACCTTATCCACCATTGGGTCGTCCCAGTAGTCCCCAATCTTTACAAATTAAGGAATTGAAAATATAATCAAACACATGTAATAAGTTATGAGAAAATTTGGTTTGACTAAGTAGGAGGTGAATTAAGGCCCATATAATTACCCAATGATGAGGCTCATCATGATGTACCATAGGGGAAGGTGAACCGCTCAACCTATACACAGTCCATTGGTAAGGGAAGGCGAACCATTCACCCTATGGTTGCTCATAGCTTAATAAGTACCCCAAACCTCCAAGAGCTCCCAGAGCTCAATGTTTGATCTCAACCAAGGATCTGTTCATATAGAGAATAGTGTTAAGCTGCTTTCTGAAAGTAAACAATAGATCAATGGAAGCCTCATAGCTCCATTCAACAACATATAGATGTATATATAGCAAACATATTGATTTATAGCTAAGATCTTGGCAGCACTTAGTAAATCATAGCTTTATGCATATCTAGATGAAGAAAATATTTGACTGATCTTACTCCCTCTTACCTAGGGAGACCACAACCTAAATTTGTCTTTTTAGGGTGCACATTGTCCATTAGAAAACTTGTTCACCATGATATCCGGCCACTTAAAAATTTCATAAAACATGTATATCCTTTGATGTACCATATAAAGTGGTATGTGAATTACTAAATTCTCATAATGTTCTTCTATAGTATACAACGAAGGTGTGCACAAATGGCTCACTGAAGAGCTAACTCAAATGGATTTATAGTAAGCCAAGCTTATCTCTATATATATCCATCTTCAATAGTGCTCCCAAAGTGACCAAATCAAGAGATAGAGCACTAGATGTGCTCTTTCCATCCATCATACTGCCAATTGAGAGAGCATGTGAATATTCATGGAATCTTAGATTCTAGAAGTGTGCTTCAAATTATAGATAATAGAATCATAGAGATATCTCAATAAGCTATTGTCCAATATGAGAGGGTCATTCATAAGTCAAGTCATTGTTTTCATAGTGAGACATATGACTAATAAGGTTTTGATCAAGAACGTAGGGATCCTACAAGATCTACATATTTAGACCATCAACTTTTCCATTAGACCTTTAAGTGTAGGGAATAGTGCATCAATTCTAGGTCTTTGGTCTTGACTTCAAAAGTCAACTCCCTCTTATTTTGATAAACGAGAGGGTCATTAATCAAATATTAGAAATAGTTGCATCCTTACAATCCAATCAACATGGCTAGTCCATAACTCCCTCTAAATATAGCAAAATTGACTTGCCAAAATCATAATCATCGAGCTATCTACAACCTACTACTTTTTTTGTGATTATTCCTTCGATCCAAGTGCCGAATTCATCTGTATATCTCCTTATGAATTATTTCTTTAGTTAGACATTGAAATTTTCATTAATATTCTCGTTGTTTTTGAGATTATATGATATCAAACCAAACCTCAAATAAATGAACTCCCTCACAATCTCTAACAGATTTCATAACCAATTTCACCTAAGTAAGTCAAGCTCCTTTTTATGATTACAAAATTTAATAGTGATGGGACCCAAACAAATGTTTGTTTTATTGGATATCTTATATACTTTTGTAAAAATATGCTACTTCCTCTGCCTGTAGATGACTTCCTTGATATCCAAATGCTCCATTATGACTTGATGCAATATATTTGTAGATCAATTGATACCATGAGAATATATGCTACTAATTCTTGCCTCTATCTCTGGTAATATTTCAACTTACAAGGAGAAATGCTACAGAACAATATTCTTAAATGGAATTTTCAAATTTGACAGAACCAAATGTTTAGCTTCTTCTATTTCTATCATAAACAAGACCAAATTATATTTGAAGAGGAAACCTATTTACTGTTGCATCTAATTTGTTCAATAAACTCTAAATAGTCCTTAACAACAACCTTAGATTAACCTCCATATATTTACGTCAAAATAGTGTACCTAAAGTTCATCTATGAACCTTGTTAATAAAATCTGGAAAGGATTTGCAATAGTTTGATTTCAAGGAGATCAAATTCTGGTGCTACGAGTTTAAATTTATCCTTAAATTATTTAAGCACTACTACTAGATTCATGCCTTAAGAGGAGATTTAATATTTGAGCCCTCAATAACTAATTGGTGCAAAGGGGTAAGGATCATAAAAGTTTTGAATTTGTTGGATTACAAACAGCATTCATTTCCTTATCAACAAAATTTCCACAAGCCACAAAGAAATTGCGTATCTTCTTGATGCAACTAAGGGATAGTGTCATGCGGAAAGAGTTATTTTTGCTGACAAAACTAACCTCCCTAGGAGTCTGAGACTCTCTAGTGACAAACAAGACAATTAAGAGCAATCCTTCTCTAAACATACATTATTCTATGAGAAACCAAGTGTTTTTCGATCCTACGTCAAGTCCAACGCTTGTTGTAGCAGTCCAGCCTCGTCGATCCACATGAGCTCCTCCTTCACTTTGAAACCTGCATACACTAACAATCAAACGATTACATAACACCTGAATAATCCATAAAACAAAGCATATTCAACATATAGACCAAGGAGTATATGAAACAATTCATTAACAACAAATCATTGAGAAGAATGGACTTATTTGTATTAAGGAAACAAAAAAAGAAACCATTACAACCTGAGCCTTGGTGTTGTGCAAGTTCCTCCCAGGGTCCAGCAAGAGTTTTCCTCTACTTTGACAAGCTCACCCACTTCCAAATGAAACAAGAAAGGATGGTAATCTCTCCTCACAAGCTTCTACAAGGAAGTCCTAATTCCAGCAGCATCTACCCTTTGGAATGTTCAGCTTTCAACCTCCCCTCCTCTGGCCCAATGCCTGTATTATAGTGTTCTAGAGGAAGTTAATCAGGTCCAACATCAATGGGATACTCCCCTCTTTTGGATGGGGTAGCTCCTCTCTTGATGGGATAAGTTCCTCTATCATAGGTATGCATGAACCATCTGGAGGCGCTCAATACACGTCAAACACTCTTCTAGAAGGCTCTAGAAGTGACCACAAGTAACTTTTTAAAGATGAAACTCGCGCCTTTTGACCTTTCCAGGGGTACGCACCCATCCTTTGGCTTACAGAGCATACAAGTATGCAAGTACAGTGTGTTTGGGATGTGTACACGCAGGCAAGGTAGAGAGAACCTGCGTACCCAAAGATAAACATGTTTTTAAGTGACTTTCTCTCTTTTTGAAGTTTGACATGAAGAATAGAGGTATGAGGCTTGAAAAGGAGGATAATATGACTATTGATGGAGCCATATTAACTGTAGATAGTCATGGTGAAAAATTTCAGTGTAACAATCTTGTCGAAGGTTCAACAAATAAAAATACTTCTACAACACTACCACCATTTTCTCTACTCTGAAATGTCCAATGACCTGAATGTAGTGCACCTCCTAAATCATCTTGGCACGCTCACTTGAAGGAACACAAAGGTGTCCTAGGTGGCATAATAGTGCACCCTGGAGGTGAAAATCAAGGACTTGCTTGCCTTCTAGGAGCATTTTCTATGTGTTTCTGAATTCAAATCACTCTTGTAAAGATGCGGCCACCTTGAAGTCTCGTGTCCACAAGAGTCGAGCACACTAGTTTGATGTCATGACTGGCGATGAACCCCATAAATGGGTAACTATATGGGCTCATTTTTCCTATTGTTTCCATTTAATCCACCATTCTCCATAGTTTTGTGCATGTTTTTGAATATATTTATGTCAATTGAGTGAATGGGGATAATCACTTTACCAAAAAGTCTAATGAGTGTTTATTGCAAATTTTTGGACATTTTTGGACCAAGACTGGGCATTTATGAGAAGATTGGAAGAAAAAATTGAAGAAATAGGGATGAGGACTTATAGGAGGGGTGTCTCCTACATTAAATAACCCCTTCCTTGAGTTCCCCGTCAACAGCTCGGAGTACAACAACCACAAATGATGATTCCAAGGGGCAGCCGAGCAGGTCTAGTGAAGTTGTTGTTATCTGCAGTTTTAGGTAATCGAGTTCCTAAAGTTTAGGAGGTCTGTTGGGTGTCCTCACTTGCATAAATAATAAGGCCTCAGGCCTCAGTAGGTTAGCCATTTGATAGTCTATTTTTGCACTTTAGTGCAGCCTTGTATTCAGCTCATTTTCGAGCTCTTTTTGTAGATAGTTTTGTGATGTAACTATTATTTTTTTGAACAATAAAGATGAATCCAGCCTTGAACCATCACTGATATTTCTAATGGGGCTATAGATCTTGGGGTTGGGCCTAACCCAAGTTCCCAACACCTCCTTGGTGTATTTATATGTTTTTTTCTTGCATTCATGAAATAATTTCTGTTGTTTAGGTTAAATCTTGCTTTGTTACTTAGGTTGCTTTCGATGATTGGAATAGTTGTTCTAGCTTCAGGTTAATTAGATAGTTTGCTACAATAATAGAAGAAGATCCATAAAAAGGCTACCATTCAGGCCTTGATCTCCTTTCTCCCTCCGTGGGACCATGAATTGAGACCAAGGCACTCTTGTTGCCACTAAAACACTGTTTTTGCTTTCCAATGCAATTGCTAGTGTGAGATTTTGAGATGGAGAAGTTGATATAAGTTGTATTTACATGATTAGATCTATTATTGTTTAGTTTCCATGGATTTCTTGCATAAATTCCTGTCCATAAAGTTTTGTTCAACACTTTTCTGGTTTTTAGGTCAGAATTAGGTTAAAATAGGTAAAACTTTGTTTTTTTTAGTTCTTGCTTGGGACAATTTTGAAAAGTAACTGTCTAGCTCACTTGTAGAACCCTCCAGCTTATCATTCTTCTAGAACCAAACCTGATCCAGTCCATCTCTCAATATTTCCTCCACTCATTCGCCATACTTTCCCAAACTACCCTAATTTCTACGTTCTTGTGCAAAATTGCTTCCTTGACCTTTGAACAAATCCAACCATCTCTTTCATGTCTGACCTTCATTGACAGAGTCCTAGACCCTTTGACATCTCCATCCAGCCTTCATTTCCATTTTCCCATTGTTTTTCCACCTTCATACCTCCAAAAACCACTTTTAGCCTCCTCCTGTAGAACCTCTTGTAAAACTTCCTGTAGATCACTTGTAGCCTCCTATAGAGGTTCATGCGAGCGATTTTTTGAAGTCTAATCGCAACGGAAATCTCCAGAAGGGTACTAGGGACTCCTTAGGTCCTCTTCACACCTTGCCAACCTTCTGCAAAATCCAACTCCATCTCCCTTTGCCACCAAACCTTTGCATAGTCACAAATAGTTAAAACATAAGCATAATAATTCTGCATAAAATTGCTCAAAAGTACAAAAAGTTGATTTTTCCACATTTTCCTTTAGAAGTAGCTTGAATACATGCATTTTACCTTTTCAGTAGTCAATGACATCCATTTCAATAGTTTCACCTTTGTTTCTTGCAAACGTAGGGTTAGTGGGTAAAACTAGGGTTTGCTAGGGTTTGTGTTTCCTTTCAGTTTTCATCTTCTTTCTGCAAGTAGAATAGCCTCTTTTGAGTTAGCTTTCTTCCGTCACAGTTAAAAGCTTCTTCTGAGAACTCATAGAAGTTGGCTTAAGCTCCTAGCAAACTTGTGCTAGCTAATCAAGTGACAGCCTACAGTAAGAGCTAGTACTTCTGCATACAGCATCGTCGCTTCCAAGTTTGTTACGAACTACCAGGTTGATAAAAGTAAAGTAGGGAGTCCCAGGAGTTGCAACATCATTGCTGCAATACTAGAGCTCACCATGGGGTTACTTGGGAACAATATCACAACTTGGGCTCAGATGCAGCAAGCCTTTAACAACAAATACCGGGACTACTGTAGGTCAAAGCATACAAAGGATGAAATCTTTCGAATGACCATGGGAAGTGATGAATCTTTAGAAGACTATGAAGAGAGGTTTCAACTCAGTTATAAAAGGGTCAGGTGCACACTTGACCCCAAATATTTGAAGTTGGTTCTGCTGAGAGGAGTCCCTGAAGACCTTCTAAATACCCTCCATTTGCTAGCTGGGGGAGACATCTACCAACTACCTTATGATGACATAAAGACTGTGTTTAGAAACCATTCTAGGGCAGCCAGAAAAAGAGTTAGGGGAAGTCAACTTTTAGCCAGTACCCCCTTATCTAGTTCATTCCTTAAAAACAAATTTGCAAATCAGATGGAAGATTTCAAAAGCAAGATGGGACAGACTATTGCCATGCAAATGGATACCTTGCGAATCCAAAAGAAGAAAGAGGAAGCTGAGAGGGCTTTGGCCATATTTTGTCCCAGATGCACTGGAAAGCATCCTAGGAACGAATGTCCATTGCACTTTGTAGAAGTATGCTTTGTCTGTGAAGAAGACCATCCTACAAATCAGTGCCTGTCCTTACCCGGATTTAAAGCTATGTAACAAGGGGCTGAAGGAGCCACTGAACCACTCTACATCATGAACCAAAGGAGGCCACATGGACCCACACCTTACCAACAGGGAGTGCAAGGGACATCCCAGACTTATTACAACCCCAATCAAGCCACTCCCATGCCTTCTTGGGGTCCCCCTACTCATCCTTCCTAGTCCACACGCCCTCCTTGGTCGTATCCATCTCAATACCATATTCAACCAGCGGCTCATTCGTTTCATTCTCACACTTAGCCACAACCTTAGTGGAATGCACCTCATCTGGCCTGATGTTATGACAGGTAATCTATCCAAAATATCTGGACCGTAGGAGTCCTATAGTCGATGTCCACATCAATGGCACCATAATCCTCCACACCTTTATTGATCTAGGGGCTGCCATTAACATAATGACTAGGGACACTATGCTCAAACTCAACCTTCAGGGTTCCCTAAGAAAGACCTCAACAATACTGCAGTTGGCAGATCACTCCACTGTGACTCTTGAGGGGATTGTGGAATATGTCATGGTCTCCATTGATTCCTGGGAGTACCTTGCTGACTTCTTGGTTCTTCAGCTAAAGGCAAAGCTCACTGGGTATCCTCTCATCCTAGGAAGGCCTCAGTTAGCTATTGCAGATGCTTACATCAGTTATCGAGCTGGCAACATGACCATCAAGAATGGGTAGATGTCCAAATAGCTAGTCCTATATCCTCCTTCCCAACCTCTATTAGAACATGACTTAACTCTTTGGTTGGAGGAGGAAGATGAGGATGAAGTCCACTCCGCACGATTATGCACAATGGAAGCTACCAAGGGGGGTCCTCAAACCAAGGATGATCTTATTGAGAATTTGATTCAAAATTCCCCCCCAATGTGTTGCCATTAGAAGAGTTGGTGGAAGAAACCCAAGCCAATGCTTTAGTTGATCTCTGTGTGGCTGATCCAACCTCTCTCCGAGTTAAGAATGTGGAATTTGGCCTAGAAAGAACCTTGAAGATCAACTCATCCCTATCCACCTCTCAGGAGAAAGAGCTGTGTAGCTTATTGAGCAGCCATTTGGATGCTTTTGCTTGGAGCTATAAGGAGATGAAGGGAGTCCACCCTTCAGTCTGTACTCATCACATTTACATTAAAGAGGATTGTAAACCAGTTAGGTAGCCTCAAAGGAGGATGAATCCAGCCCTTAAGGACATTGTCAAAGAAGAATTGCAAAAGTTACTAGATGCAAGATTCATCTACCACATCTCTGACAGCGAGTGGGTTTCTCCTTTGGTGCTAGTGCCAAAGAAAAATGGGAAGTGGAGAATCTGTGTAGATTATCGAGATCTTAACAAGGCCACCAAGAAGGACCATTTCCCTTTGCCTTTCATAGATCAAGTGTTAGATGGCCTGGCAGGGAAGAAGTTCTTTTCCTTCCTAGATGGGTTTAGCGGGTACAACCAGATCCAAATCAGCCCGAAAGACCAAGATAATACCACTTTCACTTATCCATCGGGTACCTTTGCCTAACGGGTCCTTCCCTTTGGGTTATGCAATGCTCTTGCCACTTTCGAGAGAGAAGTACTAAGCATATTTGCTGAGCTAGATCATGATTCAATGGAAATCTATATGGATGACTTTACCCCTTATGGTTCTAACTTCCAAGAAGCTTTGACTAACCTGAGGAAAGTTTTAGCCAAGTGTATTGAAATGAAACTATCCCTTAGTTCTGATAAATGTGAATTCCTAATAACTGAAGGGACTGTGCTAGGTCATACAATTTCTCAGCAAGGATTACAGGTGGATCCCAACAAGATTGCTATCATCCAAAGGGTCCCATCTCCTCAAAAGGTAAGGGATGTTCGAAGTTTTCTAGGCTTAGCAGGGTATTATAGAAGATTCATTAAGGATTTTAGTAAGCTAGCCTCTCCATTGTTTGGTCTTTTGGGAAAAGATGGTGAGTTCATATGGACTGACAACTATCAAGAGGATCTAGATGCCTTGAAAGGTAAGTTGATAACTGCCCCAATCTTGAGAGGTCCAAACTGGGCCCTACCTTTCCACATTAACATAGATGCCTCGAACAAAGCTATAGGAGCAACCTTAGGACATGTTGAAGAGATGATACCGTATGCCATACATTTTGTCAGTAAAAACCTATGTAAGGCAGAATTAAACTACACTGTAACCGAAAAATAGCTCTTGGCTGTAGTGCATTCCCTAAACAAGTTCAGACACTACATCACTGGCTATCAAACATTCATACATACTGATCATGCTTAAATTAGGTATTTGATGAATAAACTTGATGTAAATGCTCTTATCATTAGATGGTTACTTTTATTGCAGCAATTTGATTTGACCATTGTTGATAAGCCAGGTAAGGAAAATGTTGTCGGTGATTTTATGTCTAGACTAGATTTGCCTGTAGGTGAAGAAGGAATGGTGGATGATCAAATGCCAGATGAACATCTATTTGCTATTTCAGTACTCTCTCCATGGTTCACTGATATAGCAAGTTATTTGGTTTCAACACAGTTTCCCCCACACATGTCCTCAAAAGAGAAGAGCAAGATTGTGAGGAAAAGTGCCCCATTCACTTGGATTGAGGGAAATCTTTTTAAACTTGGCCCAGATCAGATTTTCAGGCGATGTGTCAGGGAGGAGGAAGTTTTCGACATCCTCCTAACCTATCATGACAGGCCCTGTGAGGGCCACTTTGTAGCAAAGAGGACTGCCTTCAAAATTCTGCAAGTAGGTTACTATTGGCCCACTCTCTATCAAGATGTTAGGAGATACATCAGCCAATGTGATCGAAGTCAAAGGATCAGGAAACCTACTACAAAGGATGAGATGCCCCTTCAGCCCCAGGTGACTTTCAAGCCATTTGAGAATTGGGGCATGGACTTTGTGGGTCTGATCAACCCTCCAAAATAGAAGTCTTACATCATTGTGTGCACGGATTACCTAAAAAAGTGGGTAGAAACAAAGGCAATCAAAGCAGCAACAGAAGAAAAAGTAGTTGAGTTTTTGAGGGAAAATATTTTCTACAAGTTTGGCTATCCAAGAGAATTAGTCACAGATCAAGGAGGTCAGTTTACCTCCAATCTGATTGAATACCTGCTCACACATCACAAGATTAAGCACATACCTTCCACCCCTTATCATCCGCAAGCAAATGGGCAGGTGGAAGTCACTAACAGAGCTTTGGAAGAGATTTTGACTAAGGTAGTGAGTAGCAGTAGAAAAGATTGGGCAGATTGATTGGTTGAGGCCACCTAGGCCTATAACACTACTTGGAAAACCACCACAAGTTTCACACCCTATGAGCTTGTCTATGGGAAGAAGGATTTGCTGTCCATAGAATTTGAATATAACACATTAAGGATGGTACCTTAGTTGGACCTAGATCTCAGCCATGCACAAAAGGAAAGATTGCTTCAGCTAAATGGATTATATGAACAAAGAATGCAGGCCCTTCTCCACTCAGAGGTAGTCCAACTTCAAATAAAAATATGGCATGACCGACACCTCAAAGAGAAACAATTTCAGCTGAGAGATTGGGCATTACTGTATGATTTGAGATACAAAATTTCAAGGGCAAGCTGAGGACAATATGGCTGGGACCATATACAGTAGAAAAATGCAATGACAATGGTTCAGTCCTTATTCGCACCATTGGTGACGAAGCAATCCCCATGCTTGTCAATGGGAATTGATTGAAGATCTACAGGAAGCCCCTTTCCAAGCAGGAGTTCGTTGAGACTCTGGGTAAATCAGCGTTGGTAGTGAAGCAGGTCCCTGTCTCCACTCCACCCACACCCTGAGCAAAAAAAAAAAAAACAACACAGAAAAAAGAAAAAAATAGAAAAAACATAGAAAAATAAAATGGAATAAAAGATCCCTGGGTGAAAACCTCTTGGAGGCACCCAGGTCAGGCAGTGAGGGTGAAAACCTCCTGGAGGCGCCCTAGTTTTCTCAAAAAAAAAAAGAAAAAAGAAAAAAGAAAAAACAGAAAAACCTGACTTCTTTTGAATAAATTGCAGGTTGTAGGAAGGTCATTTCAGGTTGCAGGAGGGTCGCACAAGAGGAAAAAGACATGGCTAGGCTGCATGCACCATTCACAGTCCATCACCCCATCACCATTATCCTTTCCCAAGTTTTTGTCTCATTTGTTTAGAAATTTCACATCCTACAGGAAACTTTGTGTATTCTATAGGAGGATCCTATAGAAACTACAGAAAGGCCAAAATCAATCTCAGAGAAGGACCAGAGGGTTGAACCTCCCTGCCACCATCCATCTTCCTATTTCACCATTCCATCCCTGTACACCTACATTTCCACTCGTTTTTTTGTGTCCCTGCACAGCCACATACATAAATTATGTTTCTTTCATTCTGCAAACCAAAAAAAATGATGACAAATAAAGGTAGCAACATTTTTACTCATTCCTACCTGATACCCTCCAGCTATGATTTCTTTTTAGTCAAGACCTTCTTCAGGAGTTTTAGCCCTACTCAAGTATTAGCTTGAATTTCAAAATGAAAAGCAGCTACAGGAAATCCTACGGATTCCTGTAGTAGCTAATCCCTTTGAAAAACATACTCCAGAGACAGGGTCAGCGTAGCAGGATATATGAAATATGCAAGGAGAAATTTTTGAATGCGATATCATCAGATAAAGCCCAAGGCTGAGCATGCAGAGCGCAAGCAGCAATAGCAATGAGGAAATGAAGTTCCAAAATCTGAAATATGCATAACACAACAACGACTGAGTAGGTAAGTGCCTAAACTTATTCCTCGATTCCATGAATAATATTTCAAAACTGCATGAACTATGGGAATGGTCAATTAAATGGGAATGGTGGCAAGCTAACTAGCCACCTTCGTTTAGTTACACACCTTTGTGGAATTCAAATGAGCCCCGTCAAATTCAAACTACCGATCAGATACGCAGCCAGCATGTGTGGTATGTCAATCCGGGAAAAAACATTCGGGACTGGTAGTGGTGGTAGCATATAAGGGGAGTAAGCGAGTTGATGGCGGTCAAGCAACATGAAGAACCATTATGACTATGACGTAGGACCAACGATCCAGATGGGGATGATGTACCCATCCAGCCACCTCACCTCCTCACCACGGATTACACCAACAGTTAAAGGACAGTGTGGTCGAAGCCTCCGCCACCCTTTATTTCATTCTTCATTCATGACGTTCTTGACTGCAGTACTGACCTACCACTTCCATACCAGCAAACTAGTTATTCTTCGCCAGTTTTATGCCAGTTTTTCAAAATCCTCCTACCTATCGGGCGCTACAGGAGCACTGCTGCATTCTACAGGAGCCAAAAGATTCCTACATGAAGATTTCTATAGGAAGGATAGAGAACAACCCTGTGAAAGGAAAACCTGGGATTTTTTTCGAAATTCGAGCTTGAAATGAGGTAGGTTCAGGAAGCCTCTCTGCACATGACTTATTTGTATAAGGTAGTGGACTAAAAACACAACATTGGATTGAAAGAAAGGAGAGTGAAGCTTAAAAGTCTGCCTGCATATTTTCCCTGAGTTCTACATAGTTCTCTGTTTTCTTCTCTGCATTTGAAGTCTGTCTTCTTCTTTTTCACATTCTTCTGTCAAGAAAACACATGCAACCGTAGAAACCAGCTTGTGTGAAAAAAACCGAATTTGCATATCTGCCTACTCTCTGAAAAAACCCTGTGTTATTTATCCTCTGTTTTGTCAAAAGTTTATTTTTTTCTTTCCAAAAGCAGAGAATCAAATTCAGGATAAGAGCAATTTGAAACAAGGGAAATATTGCAATTTGATGTTGTAAGGAGAAAGCACATGGGAAACTCCTTATCTGGTTTCAAAAAAAGACAAAGTTCAGCTATCCCTCTGTTTTCAGTTTTAACTACTTTCTCACCCGAAAATTTTTAAAAAAGCACTAAACACCATGCCAGGAGGTTTTATGAGGAAGGAGCCTTTAAACTCCAACCAATTGCATGAACACCCTGAGGTGGTGGCCCTCTTCACCAAGGAAAGTTGGATGATTTTCTTTGAAAGAATACATGGATATGATGATGAGGTGACTGAAGAATTTTTTATGTCCTTAAGACCCCACTCGAAAACACATGCTACAGCCAGTTTCAGGGGTCTGACCCTAGAGCTTACACCTTTATCAGTTGAATCACAGGTCTTCTACTAGGGCTCCCTTGGAGCAAGGAGGAAAAATCATTGGGATTGGTTGCCAAGAAAACATTTTTTCAACCTGGGGAGCATCTTGTAGAGGATAAAAATGGGGTGAGAAGGACAAGCTTATCTCCTCCATGGAGTGAAGTCAGCTACCAAATAATGAAATACATCACTTGTGAAGGAAGTTTCAACATAATTTATGGTTATCACTTTAGGCTATTGCATGAATTGAGGTATGGGATGGACATGCCTCCAGTCGGAACTCAGTCTCCCATATTTCCTCCTCCAGTATTTGATAGAATGTGGCACCAAGCTAAATGCAAGGGTCCCAGATCAATTGGCACACTATGGTCTCATTAAATTATTGGTGGAAGATGCCCTACACACATACACCATCCCCATAGCTTGGGAAATTTTCAGGAATATGTCTAGAGAAAATGACATCAAAACTTTGACTGAGGATATCAGCCCATCTGGTAGTAAGGAGGAGGAAGAGAAAGAGGAAATTGAGGAAGAAATGCAGAGGAAGAACATGAAATAGAGGAGGAACAGAAAGCAGAGGAGAAACTTGAAAAACCCACTATAATACCTAGAGCAGAAAAGAAAACAACCTCAAAGACAGAGAAGAGGAAAAGAACAAAAATTGAGAAGAAAAGGCCCAAGAAAGCCCAGAAAAAGACTGCCGCAGGAGAGGCATGACCCAGCAAGGGAAAGAGAAGACATTACCAGAAAGAGCAGAAACACAAGAAGAAATAGTAGACATAGAAAAGACTGCAGAAGATGAAGGGGAAGAATAGTAGGAAGAAGAATCCCCTGAAACATTGGCAAAAGAAGCAACAGTTGTGCTAGCTGCATTGAGCACTCTAGCAAGACAAAAGGGAAAAATAAAAAGAGAAACATCCATGTATTTCAAAGCCAAAAGGAGCACCAGGATAAAGGTGGGCAAGCCCTAGCCACTACCAAAAGAACCTATAATAATTGAGGATGCACCTACTGAGAAAAAGGAGGAATCCCCATCCACAATATCTATTACCTATGAGAGAGGGAGTCCCAAAACTTCCACCTAGAAGGAAAGAATCAGACTAATGGACACCAAAGCAGTTCTACAGGAAGTTAAAACCTCTCTACAGGAAACACTGTCCAAGCTAAAGGAGACTGAAAAATTAGAAGAGGAGGCAACAACACAGTCACAAGAGGAAGGCAAGGCCAAAGAGATCCCTAAACCAAGCCCTCAGCCTAATTTAGGCTCATATTACAATTTGCTAGAAGGTGGGAAGATAATCCCACAGAAATTCGTTGTGCCCCTTTCTTTGAATTAGAACAAGAAAGGGTTAGAACCCACACCTGGATGAAAATTTCTAAATCCAAGGGAGCTGCAGATATAAGACACATGGAAGAACAGTTGAAAGAATTAAGAAGGGAGTTGGCAATGGTGAGACACATCGAGAGCATTAAAACAACCCAGCTACAGGAGGAAAATGCACTACTGAAAAATTCGTTACAGCAACAGGAAACTCAAAGGGGAGACATATCACAAATTTTTGAAGAACAAAAACTTCAAGAAGGTCCCCTAATAGATAAGGAAGCATTGGAGAAATAGCAGAAAGAGGAAGAGCCATAGCTTGATGTTGAAATGATGATAAAGTAGCAGCAAGAAAGGGAGTCTCAGTCAGAAGCTAAAGTGTTGATGCTGAAGCAGTAGTTGCACGAAAGGGAAGCCCAGATGGCCTGCATGGCCAGCTGGGCAATGGAAGCCTTGCAATGTAGACAACTAGCTAGATCTTATGCATTATATCTTAAAGACCAATGTCTCCAATTCCAAATTAAAACATTGGCCCAAAGGGGCACAATCCCCTTCCAAAATTATGGTCAGTTTATGCATCTGTGTGCTACTAGTTCAGCTGAGGATAAAGCCAAATTAGCGGAGTTTTACTTACAAAATATGGCACTCCCTGATATGAACTTTTGGGATCTGAATGCTACATTGGGAGACATACATCTCATGGCCATGGATTCATGGATGAGCCATGAGGAAAAAAGAGCAGTGGAAGTTCAACAAATCATGGCAAAGGAACTAAATGTGCCCCTACAAATAAGGGCAGAACTGGAAGACCCCTCAGCTCTCATATATGCTCATCAACACCTTGAAAGCAACCCTCAAGTTCTCCCTGATTATGTTGAAAGGCAAGAGCAAGACATCACTCATTTTGAAGATATGGAAATATTATTTGGTGATGATTGCCTTCATGCTTGCATGAGGAGATGGAATACATTGTCATAGAGCTTAAAGATCAGGGAGTATCACTCCCCAACTAGAATGAGGGAGGCTTTGGTGAGAGTACCCATATACAAACAATCAATGCAAAACTTGAAAGCCAACTAGATTGGCCTTAAGTCAGTCCTCCACTACTCTTAGGACTATTGGAAGGGGTTAAGGAAGAAGAAGAACACAAGAAATGGGAGGAAGTGGATAGAAAGGTAGGTTTTCATGACAGAGAAGAGGACATCACCTCAGAAGCTTGGGATGTCAGGGAAGCTATTAAAGCTATCAAGGATGAAGAACTGGATTAGTCGCTGAGAGGATGAGCAACCCATTCAGCACGGGGTGATGA
The DNA here is from genome assembly GCA_000404065.3 of Pinus taeda. Lineage (NCBI taxonomy): Eukaryota > Viridiplantae > Streptophyta > Pinopsida > Pinales > Pinaceae > Pinus > Pinus taeda. Next base: position 46,592 of record APFE030573586.1, on the reverse strand, counting down.
TGAGGCTCAGAAATGGGTAACTATATGGGATCATTTTGCCTATTATTTCCATTTAATCCACCATTCTCCATAGTTTTGTGCATGTTTTTGAATATATATATGTCAATTGAATGAATGGGGATAGTCACTTTACCACAAAGTCTAATGAGTGTTTATTGTAGATTTTTGGACATTTTGGACCAAGACCGAGCATTTATGAGCAGATTGGTAGCCAAACGTGAAGAAACAGGGCTGAGGACTTATAGGAGGGGTGTCTCCTACATTAAATAACCCCTTCCTCAAGTTCTCCATCAACAGCTCAGAGTACAGCAGCCACAAATGATGATTCCAAGGGTCAGCCGAGTAGGTCTAGTGAAGTTGTTGTTATCTGTAGTTTTAGGCAGTCGAGTTCCTAAAGTTTAGGAGGACTATTGGGATTCCTCACTTGTATAAATAAGAAGGTCTCAAGCCTCATTAGGTTAGCCATTTTATAGTCTATTTTCGCACTTTAGTGCAGCCTTGTATTCAGCTCATTTTCGAGCTCTTTTTGTAGACAATTTTGTGATGTAACTATTATTTTTTTGATCAATGAAGATGAATCCAGCCTTGAACCAGCATTGATCTTTCTAAGGGGGATATAGCTCTTGGGGTTGGGCCCAACCCAAGTGCCCAACACCTCTTTCATGTATTTATATGTTTTTTTCTTGCATTCATGAAGTAATTTCTGTTGTTTAGGTTAAATCTTGCTTTGTTACTTAGGTTGTTTTTGATGATTGGAATAGTTGTTCTAGCTTCAAGTTGATTAGATATTTTTCTGCAATAATAGAAGAATATCCACAAAAATGCTACCAAGTAGGCATTGATCTCCTTTCTCCCTCCGCGGGACCACGAATTGAGACCAAGCCACTCTTGCTACCACCAAAACATTGTTTTTGAATTCCAATGCAATTGCTAGTGTGAGATTTCAAGTTGGAGAAGTTGATATCAGTTGTATTTACATGCTTAGATCTATTTTTGTTCAGTTTCCATGGCTTTCTTGCATAACTTCCTGTCCATAAAGTTCTGTTCATCACTTTTCTTGTTTTTAGGTCAGAATTAGGTTAAAATAGGTAAAACTCTGTTTTTTAAGTTCTTGCTTGGGATAGTTTTGAAAAGTAAGTGTGCAGCTCACTTGTAGAACCCTCCAGCTTATTACTCTTTTGGCACCCAACCTGCTCCAGTCCATATCCAAATATTTCCTCCACTCATTCACCATACTTTCCCAAACTACCCTAATTTCTACGTTCTTGTGCAAAATTGCTTCCTTGACCTTTGAACAAATCCAACCATCTCTTTCATGTCTGACCTTCATTGACAGAGTCCTAGACCCTTTGACATCTCCATCCAGCCTTCATTTCCCTTTTCCCACCATTTTTCCACCTTCAAAGCTCCAAAAACCACTTTCGGCCTCCTCTTGTAGAACATCCTGTAGAACTTCCTATCCCCTGCAGCCTCATGTAGAAGTTCATGCGAGCGATTTTTCGAAGTCTGATCGCAATGGAAATATCCAAAAGGGTACTAGGGACTCCTTAGGTCCTCTCCACACCTTCCCAATCTCCTGCAAAAGCCAACTCCATCTCCTTTCACCACCAAACCTTTGCACAATCACAAATAGTTAAAACACAAGCATAATAATTCTGCATAAAATTGCTCAAAAGTACAAAAAGATGATTTTTCCACATTTTCCTTTAGAAGTATATTGAATACAAGCATTTTACCTTTTTAGCAATTAATGGCATCCATTTCAATAGTTTCACCTTTGTTTCTTGCAAAAGTAGGGTCGGTGGGTAAAACTAGGGTTTGTGTGTCCTTTCAGTTTTCATCTTCTTTCTGCAAGTAGAATAGCCTCTTTTGAGTTAGCTTTCTTCCATCATAGTTAAAAGCTTCTTCTGAGAACTCATAGAAGTTGGCTTAAGCTCCTAGCAAACTTGTGCTAGTTGATCAAGTGACAACTTGCAGTAAGAGCTAGTACTTGTGCATACAACACCGTCGCTTCCAAGTTTGTTATGAACTATTGGGTTGATAAAAGTAAAGTAGGGAGTCCTAGGAGTTGCAGCATCATTGTTGCAATACTGGAGCTCACCATATTTTTGGCGCCGTTGCCGTGGAAGTGTTAAAGTATTTTGTGATTACTGCTTTTCTTCTATTTTCTACTACAACCTTCTGCTAAGTAGTTTATTTAAGCAAGAGTAGAGTAGTTGTTTCATTTCAATTCTACAATTTCAATTCTGCAAAAGTAGAATAGAAATTTCCTGCTTTCTTTTCAATTCTGCAATTTCAATTTTATAAAAGTAGAATAAATATTTCCTTCTTTCATTTCAATTTTGCAAAAGTCGATTAGACATTTTCTGCTTTCATTTCAATTCCGCAATTTCATTTCAGCAAGTGTACATTAGCTATTTCCTACTTTCATTTCAATTCTGCAATTCCATTTCAACAAAATAGATTAGTCATTTCCTGCTTTCATTTCAATTCTGCATATTTTCATTTCAGCAAGATAGATTTTAGTTAGTTGCAATTTGTTGTTTAATCCATTCTAGTTTTGTAGGTACATGCAAAAAAAGAAACAAAATGTTTTTACCCAAAAAAGGGATTTCCTTTCATGCCTCGTAGGAATAGAGACAATTCAGGAAAATTCCTACCCAACACCCCCACCACATCACTAAGTCACCCTTCTCTCTTCTTTGGTGGCAGTGATCCAGAAGAACCTATAGGTGAACCCCCAGAGATATATGAAGATCCTATAACAGAAGAAGAGCAAGAAACCATTCCTCCTGATACCATGGCTGAAAACAGAAACGGTAGAGGAAATGGGGAGAGAATAGAAGGTACCTTTCCCATCCGAGAAACCAATGGGGACACAAAGATGAAAAACATAAGTCCCTCAGCCTTACCTCACTTGTATTGACTACTGAAGACCCTGATACCTTCTTGTTTGAGTTTGTTGTCCTTTTTCGAACCTATGACTATGCAGGAGACAAGCAAAAGTTGAAACTCTTTCCCTCTACCCTCAAGGATGCAACACTATGTTGGTTCATGGGGTTACCTAGGAACAATATCACAACTTGGGCTCAGATGCAACAAGCTTTTAACAACAAATACTGAGACTACTATAGGTCAAAGGATACAAAGGAAGAAATCTTTTGAATGACCATGGGAATTGATGAATCTTTAGAAGACTATGAAGAGAGGTTTCAACTCAGTTATAAAAGGGCTAGGTGCACACTTGACCCCGAACCTCTGAAGTTGGTTCTGCTCAGAGGAGTCCCTGAAGACCTTCTAGATACCGTCCATTTGTTGGCTGGGGGAGACATCTACTAGCTACCTTATGATGACATGAAGACTGTGTTTAGAAACCATTCTAAGGCAGCCATAAAAAGAGGTAGGGGAAGTCAACTTTTAGCCAGTACCCCCTTATCTAGTTCATTCCTTAAAAATGAATTTGCAAATTAGATGGAAGATTTCAAAAGCGAGATGAGACAGACTATTTCCTTGCAAATGGATACCTTGTGAATCCAAAATAAGAAATAGGAAGCTAAGAGGGATTTGGCCATCTTTTGTCCCAGATGCACTAGAAAGCATCCTAGGAACGAATGTCCATTGCACTGCATAGAAGTGTGCTTTGTCTGTGAAGAAGACCATCCTACAAATCAGTGCCCGTCCTTACCTAGATTTAAATCTATGTACCAAGGGGTTGAAGGAGCCACTGAACCACTCTATTTCATGAACCAAAGGAGGCCACATGGACCTAGACCTTACTAGCAAGGAATGCAAGGGACATCCCAGACTTATTACAACCCCAATCAAGACACTCCCATGCCTTCTTGGGGTCCCTCTGCCCATCCTTCTTGGTCAACACCCCCTCCTTGGTCGTATCCATCTCAATACCTTACTCAACTAGCTTCTCATTCGTTTCATTCTCACACTTAGCCACAACCTCAGTGGAATGCACCTCATCAGGGGTGGAGGCCCCAATACAAATATCCTCCCACTCTTTTACCTCCACCACCTACTCAACTACAACCGTTACCTCCTGTTCCTCCAAGACAACCCCAAATACCTACTCAACCGAACCTGAACCCTAATAACAGACAGGCCCAACAGGTATATACTGGAGAAAAAACATGTCCTACCTATGTTGTGGAGATTCAGGAGATCAACCTATGATCTGGGAAGGTCCTCCCAGACAGCCAACCTCCTCCTAAAGAGGATGAGGATGAGAAACGGGAAAGTGAACCAAAAGCCATTCCACCCTTTCCTGAGAGACTAACTAGAACCACACAACCGACCCAAGAAGAAACTAAACTTCTGGGAGAACTAAAATAGTTGTGTAAAAATACCACTTCTCCATGCCATAAAAGATGTACCAATCTACAACAAGTTGATCAGAGAGAAGTGTTTCAGGCACCTAAGCAGGTGTAAGAGAGATGCACCAATTATCAATGTCATAGGACAACTGTCTGACCTAATGTTGGGACAAGTAATCTGTCAGAAATATCTAGACCCTGGGAGTTCTGTAGTCGATGTCCACACCAATGGCACCATAATCCTCCACACCTTGATTGATCTAGGGTCTGCCATTAACGTAATGACCAAGGACACTATGCTCAAACTCAACCTTCAGGGTTTCCTAAGAAATACCTCAACCGTACTGCAGTTGGAAGATCGCTCCACTGTGACTCCTGAGAGGATTGTGGAAGATGTCATGGTCTCCATTGATTCCTGGGATTACCCTGCTGACTTTTTGGTTCTTCAGCCAAAGGAAAAGCTCACTGGGTATCCTCTCATCTTGGGAAGGCCTTGGTTAGTTACTACAGATGCTTACATCAGTTGTCGAGCTAGGAGCATGACCATCAAGAATGGGTAGATGTCCAAACAGCTAGTCCTATATCCTCCTGCCCAACCTCTGCTAGAACATGACTTACCTCTCTGGTTGGAGGAGGAAGATGAGGATGAAGTCCACTCCGAACATTGTGCACAGTGGAAGCTACCAAGGGGGGTCCTCAAACCAAGGATGATCTTATTGAGAATTTGATTCAAAATCTGCCCCCCAGTGTGTTGACATTAGAAGAGTTGGTGGAAGAAACCCAAGCCAATGCTTTAGTTGATCTCTGTGTGGCTAATCCAACCTCTCTTTGAGTTAAGAATGTGGAATTTGGCCCAGAAAGAACCTTGAAGATCAACTCATCCCTATCCACCTCTCAGGAGAAAGAGATGTGTAGCTTATTGAGCAGCCATTTAGATGCTTTTGCTTGGAGCTAAAAGGAGACGAAGGGAGTCCACCCTTCAGTCTGTACTCATCACATTTACATTAAAGAGGATTTTAAACCAGTCAGGCAGCCTCAAAGGAGGATGAATCCAGCCCTTAAGGACATTGTCAAAGAAGAACTGCAAAAGTTGATGGATGCAAGATTCATCCACCCCATCTCTAACAGAGAGTGAGTTTCTGCTTTGGTGCTAGTGCCAAAGAAAAATGGGAAGTGGAGAATCTGTGTAGATTATTGAGAGCTTAACAAGGCCACCAAGAAAGACCATTTCCCTTTGCCTTTCATAGATCAAGTGTTAGATGGCCTGGCAGGGAAGAAGTTCTTTTCCTTCCTAGATGGGTTTAGCAGGTACAACCAGATCCAAATCAGCCTGGAAGACCAAGATAACACCACTTTCACTTGTCCATAGGGTACCTTTGCCTACCGGGTCCTTCCCTTTGGGTTGTGAAATGCTCCTGCCACTTTCCAGAGAGCAGTACTGAGCATATTTTTTGAGTTGGTTCATGATTCAGTGGAAATCTATATGGATGAATTTACCCCTTATGGTTATAACTTCCAAGAAGCTTTGACTAACCTGAGGAAAGTTTTAGCCAAGTGTATTGAAATGAACCTATCCCTCAGTCCTCATAAATGTGAATTCCTAATGAATGAAGGGACTGTGTTGGGTCATACAATTTCTCAGCAAGGATTACAGGTGGATCCTAACAAGATTGCTATCATCCAAAGGGTCCCACCTCCTCAAAAGGTAAGAGATGTTTGGAGTTTTCTAGGCTTAGTAGGGTATTATAGAAGATTCATTAAGGATTTTAGTAAGCTAGCCTCTCCATTGTTTGGTATTTTGGGAAAAGATGTTTAGTTCATATAGACTGACAACTGTCAAGAGGCTCTGGATGCCTTGAAAGGTAAGCTGATAACTGCCCCAATCTTGAAAGGTCCAAACTGGGCCCTACCTTTCCACATTGACACAGGTGCCTTGAACAAAGCTATAGGAGCAGCCTTAGGATAAGTTGAAGAGAAGCTATTATATGCCATATATTTTGTTAGTAAAAGCCTTTCCAAGGCAGAATTAAACTACATTGTAACCAAAAAAGAGCTCCTGGCTGTAGTCCATTCCCTAAACAAGTTCAGACACTACATCACTGGCTATCAAACATTCATACATACTAATCATGCTGCAATTAGGTATTTGATAAATAAACCTAATGTAAATTCTCATATCATTAGATGGTTACTTTTATTGCAACAATTTGATTTGACCATTGTTGATAAGCCAGGTAAGGAAAATGTTGCTGATTTTCTATCGAGACTAGATCTACCTACAGGTGAAGAAGGAATGGTGGATGATCAAATGCCAGATGAACACCTATTTTCTATTTCAATAATCTCTCCATGGTTCTCTGATATATAAAATTATTTGGTTTTAGCACAGTTTCCGCCACACCTGTTCTCAAAAGAGAAGAGCAAGATTATGAGGAAAAGTGCCCCATTCACTTGGATTGGGGGCAAGCTTTTAAAACCTGGCCTAGATCAGATTTTGAGGCGATGTGTCAGGGAGGAGGAAGTTTTCGACATCCTCCTAACTTGTCATGACGGGCCCTGTGGGGGCCACTTTGCAGCAAAGAGGACTGCCTTCAAAATTCTGTAGGTAGGTTACTATTGGCCCACTCTTTATCAAGATGTCAAGAGATACATCAGCCAATGTGACAGATGTCAAAGGATGGGGAAACTTGCTCCAAAGGATGAGATGCCCCTGCAGCCCCAAGTGACTTTCGAGCCATTGGAGAAGTGGGGCATGGACTTTGTGGGTCTGATCAACCCTCCTTCAAAACAAAAGTCTTACATCATTGTGCACGGATTACCTAACAAAGTGGGCAGAAACAAAGGTAATCAAAGCAGCAACAAAAGAAAAAGTAGTTGAGTTTTTGAGGGAAAATATCTTCTACAAGTTTGGTTATCCAAGAGAATTAGTCACAGATCAAGGAATTTAGTTTACCTCCCATCTGATTGAAGACTTGCTCACACATTACAAGATTAAGCACAAAACTTCCACCCCTTATCATCCGCAAGAAAATGGACAAGTGGAAGTCACTAACAGAGCTTTGGAAGGGATTTTGACTAAGGTAGTGAGCAGCATCATAAAATATTGGGCAAACCGATTGGTTGAGCGCACCTAGGCCTATAACACTACTTAGAAAACCACCACAGGTTTCACACCCTATGAGCTGGTCTATGGGAAGAAGGATTTGTTGTCCATACAATTTGAATATAACACATTAAGGATGGCAGCTCAACTGGACCTAGATTTCAGCCATGCACAAAAGGAAAGATTGCTTCAGCTAAATGGATTAGATGAACAGAGAATGCAAGCCCTTCTCCACTCAGAGGTAGTCCAGCTTCAAAGAAAAATATGGCATGACTGACACCTTAAAGAGAAACAATTTTAGTGGAGATATTGGGCACTATTGTATGCCTCGAGATATAAATATTTCAAGGGCAAGCTGAGGATAAGATGGCTGGGACCATATATAGTAGAAAAATGCAATGACAATGGTTCAGTCCTTATCTGGACCATTGATCATGAAGCCATCCCCATGCTCGTCAATGGGCATCGATTGAAGATCTACAGGAAGCACCTTTCCAAGTAGAAGTTCATTGAGACTCTGGGTAAATCAGTGTTGGTAGTGGAGTAGGTCCCTGTCTCCACTCCACTAACACCCTGAGCAAAAAAAAAAATAAAAAAAAAATAAAAAAAACAGAGAAAAATAAAATGGAATAAAAGATCCCTAGGTGAAAACCTCTTGGAGGCACCCAAGGCAGGTAGTGAGGGTGAAACCCTCTTGGAGGCACCCCAGCTGTCTCAAAAAAAAAAGAAAAAAAGAAAAAAGGAAAAAAGAAAAAAGAAAAAAGAAAAAAGAGAAAAACCTAAATTCTTTCAAATAAATTGCGGGTTGCAGGAAGGTCATTGCAGGTTGCAGGAGGGTCGTACAAGAGGAAAAAGACATGGCCAGGCTGCATGAACCCTTCACAGTCCATCACTCCATCACCGTTATCCTTTCCCAAGTTTTGGTCTCATTTGTTCTGAAATTTAGCATCCTACAGGAAACTCTGTGTATTCTATAGGAGGATCCTGCAGAAACTACAAAAAGGCCAAAATCAATCTCAGAGAAGGACCCGAGGGTTGGAAAGTTGTCTATGAACTCTGTGAACCTCCCTGCCACCATCCATCTTCTTATTTCGCCATTCCATCCATGTACACCTACATTTCCACTCGTTTTTTTGTGTCCTTGCACAACCACATACAAAAATTTTGTTTCTTTCATTCTGCAAACCAAAAAAAATGATGACAAATAAAGGCAGCAACATTTTTACTCATTCCTACATGATACCCTCCAGTTGTGATTTCTTTTCAGTCGAGACCTTCTTCAACAATTTTAGCCCTACTCAAATATTAGCTTGAATTTCAGAAGGAGAAACAACTACAGGAAATCCTACAGGATTCCTGTACTAGCTGATCCCTTTGAAAAATATACTACAGAGATAGGGTCAGCGTAGCAAGATGTATGAAATATGCAAGGAGCAATGTTTGAATGAGAGATAATCAGCAAAATCCCAAGGCCAAGCATTCAGAGTGCAAGAAGCAACAACAATGAGGAAATGAAGTGCCAAAATATGAAATATGCATAACACAACAACCACTGAGCAGGTAAGTTCCTAAACCTATTCTTCGATTGCATGAATAATATTTCAAAACTGCATGAATTGTGGGAATGGTCAATTAAATGGGAATGGTGGCCAGCTAACTGGCCACCCTCGTTTAGTTACACACCTTTGTGGAATTCAAATGAGCCCCTTCAAATTCAAACTGCCGATCAAATACACAGCCATCACGTGTGGTATGTCAATCCAGGAAAAAACATTTGGAACTGGTAGTGGTGGCGGCGTATAACGGGAGTAAGGGAGGTGATGGCAGTTAGGCGGCATGCAAAACCATTATGTTCGTGATGTAGGACCAATGGTCTGGATGGGGATGACGTACCCATTCGGCCACCTCACCTCCTCACCATGGATTACACCAACAGTTAAAGGACAGTGTCATCGAAGCCTCCGCCACCCTTTGTTTCATTCTTCATTCACGACATTCTCGACTGCAGTACTCACCTACCACTTCCAGAGCAGCAAACTAGTCATCCTCCGCTAGTTTTCTGCTAGTTTTTCGAAATCCTCCCACCTATTGGGCTCTACAGGGGCACTGATGCATTATATAGGAGCCAGAAGATTCCTACAGGAAGATTTCTACAGGAAGGACAGAGAACAACCTTGCAGAAGGAAAACCTAGGATTTTTGTCAAAATTCGAGCTTGAAACAAGGTAGGCTCGAGAAACCTCTCTGCATATGACTTATATGTATAAGGTGGTGGATTAAAAACACAACATTAGATTGAAAGAAAGGAGAGTGAAGCTTAAAAGTCTACCTACATATTTTTCCTGAGTTCTACACAGTTCTCTATTTTCTTCTCTGCATTCAAAGTTTGTCTTCTTCTTTCTCACATTCTACTGTAAAGAAAACACATGCAACCTTAGAAACCAACCTGTGTGAAAAAAACTGAATTTGCATATATGTCTACTCTCTCAAAAAACCCTGTGTTATTTATCCTATGTTCTGTCAAAAAAAAAAAAAATTCTTCCCAAAAGCAGAGAATCAAATTTAGGATGAGAGCAGTTTGAAAGAAGGGAAATATTGCAATTTGACGTTGTAAAGAGAAAGCACATAGGAAATTCCTTATCTAGTTTCAGAAAAAGACAAAATTCAGCTATCCCTTTGTTTTTAGTTTTGCTTGCTTTCTCACCTCAGCATTTTTAAAAAAACACTAAACACCATGCCAAGAAGTTTTATGAGGAAGGAGCCTTTGAACTCCAACCAATTGCATGAACACCCTGAGGTGGTGGCCCTCTTCACGAGGGCAAATTGGATGATTTTCTTTGAAGGAATACATGGATATGATGATGAGGTGACTGAAATTTTTTTGATGTCCTTAAGACCCCACTCAAAAACACATGCTAGAGCTAGTTTCAGGGGTCTGACCCTAGAGCTTACACCTGATTTTATCAGTCAAATCACAGGTCTTCCACTAGAGCTCCCTTGGAGCAAGGAGGAAAAAGCATTGGGATAGGTTGCCAAGAAAACATTTTCTCAACTTGGGGAGTGTTATCACTCAGGTTGTCCCTAAGCTCCTAAAGGGATATGGCCGAGGTAACCACAAACCAATCTTTGGATTGCAGGTTCTAGCCCACCTGCAATCAGAGAGGGCTCTCTCTTAATGATTTAGCTTTGTTGAGGCTGATTTTAGGCTTGTTTTTGAGTTCAAGGGTTTTCATTTTTTGTTTGGATGGAAGATGATTGTGAGGCAGATAATTCCAAGTAGAGAGGCAAGGGAAAGTCTGATAAGTTTCAAACCATCAGGCATGGAGTCATGGATTAAGGTTTGTTGTTGCGTTTTCTTGGTCACAAGAGGATTATGGAGCAGGATAGCTACACATGGGACAATTACCAACTTGCCGAAGAGATGGAATGATAATCAGTGATGAAGGGCAATCAAGAATCTTTCACCAACTGATAGGGAGGAGAAGTGAATGAATGGTTATTTAGGAGTAGTTAAGAATTCCTAAACTATTATTCATATGTGAAAGAAATAGCGTAAACAAGATCATTTAAGTATACATGTTCATGACTATTCCTGATGAAAACATAGAGAAATTGCAGAAATTGAGCCTAGGATGCAGCCAAACAAATTCTAAACTATTCTTCTTTTCTGCCACTTAGATGGTGGATTGATGATGACACAAACATAAAATATTAAACGGAGTTAAAGAAACACTTATTGAACCATGTCGAAGCACAGGAATTCCATAGTCACTTCTCGACCAGTTAAACACAACAGACAGTTTCAGAATCCATGCTTTCAGCAGTCTTTGATTATAGAAAGTACCAAATTTACAGTGCGAGTCTCTACTCAAAAATATCAAACTAAAAAAGAACAAAAAAAGCAACCAACCAACCCCTACTCCATTCTTCAGGGTGGCATATGTAAGAAAAATATCTAAAGTCATTTATTACAACCGACCTAAATAGGTCTGCAGGAAAAAGGCTTTCTAAACCTAACTTATGCTGGAATTAAATGTAATCAAGTCTTTTTGGGTTGCGCTAGTGGTAGCTGGATCAAAAATTAAGTTAATATGATGTCCTCTGTGACTTGGTGCAATGGTTCTGTCATAACTTTGCATTGAGTTCTGGTCCACTGATCTCCTGTGAGTTTAATGTGCAGTCATTTGTGCTAATGACCTTTCAATGCGTCCTCAATTGTTTCTTGACTTTCAGGGCTTTCCTTTTAATGTTGGATTTGCCTCGAGCCCTGAGAAAACCTCCTCTGATACGCTTCGCCGCTACTCTGATACTCTTTGACATGCTTTTTAGCTGCATATTTGATCTGATACTCTTTAACCTCTGATCCTGGTCTCTCTATGTCTTCAAATATGCTTAAGTTGGAAAAATCGGGCTTTTCCGGGCCTTTTCGGTGCAAAAAGGGCCGAGGAATCAAAATATTCTCCAATATGGCTCATTTCCTGTAGCGATGTGCTAATCGCGCATCAAAAAATGCCTCTGTTTTTCATTCTGGAGCTCCGAAGCATGAGTTTCGCGCTTGCGCGTTTTTTCGTTTTTGGCTGCTAACGTCAACTGTACGGCGTATGACGTCAGCATGACGTTAGCAGTGGGGTCCTCTGGTATGGATGTGATGTCAGCAGGGTGACGTGGCAGTATGGTGGGGTGATGATGTGGCAGGACACGGTGGCAGGTGACGTGGGCCAAGCGCAGGCAGGAAGGGGTGAGGTGGAGTCGACGTGGCATGATGACGTGGCGCTCCTGTTACATGGGGGGAAGGCGGTTTTGGCAGGGCATCGGACCGCTTTTGATACGGAAGCGGTTTCTGTCAGGGGCGGCCCAATGCAATGGGAACGCGCCAACTGTCCCGGTGTACGACAGTAAAACCATCGGACATTGGGTGCTAACGTGCCCATAGAAAAGGGCGCCCAGTATGGATATCAGCCGTTGGATCTGGGAGAGGCGATCGGATGGTGGATGGGTGGAGAAGGTGCACGAGGTTTAGTGAAACAACGCGCACGTTAGTTTTTTAATCTTTCGCGGCGCGGGTGGGTTTAGACTTTAGGAAATGGGTTAATGGGTTTCAGCGCTTGGTTTATACATTAATCAAAACCTAATAATTTCCAAAGAAAATGCGCGGGGGGGGGGGGGGGGGGGGGGGGGGGGGGGGGGGGGGGGGTTTGCTGTGGAGAGGGTTTCTTTGTGTTTCAGAAGGGGTCCAAACACTAGGGAAGGGGAAATTTATGCAGAGATGGGGGCTCTTACCAAGGTCTAGATGACTTGGTAATTCCCAAGGGATGTTTATGGTTATATTTCAACCAGGGGGAGGGGATATTTACATAGGGGAGCTATTAACGTGGTTTTTAAATAGGGGGAAGGGAAATATATAGGGAGCTAAATAATAATGTCAATAGTTAATATGAAAGTGACCAGAAAGCGCTAAGTTTCAAAGATCTTAGGCTGTGAAGGGGAGATAGAACTTTGTAGAGAAAGTGTGGAGCCTCCTTGAGTAAAGCAGATCTTTACCAAGGCTAATGACATGGAAAATGATGACACTAAGAGGTATCAAGCAGATCTTGACCTCTTTAGGGGAGGTTAGTAAGTGATTTTAGGGAAGAGGAAGAAGAGGGAGTTAGTCATGCCTCGCTTGAAGTCCTTCAAATGGGAGTTGTCTGCTGACTGTGATGTGTATGAATGTAACACTTGAAAATGTGGAATTATTCACCAATCAACCTTCTGCAACCTCAAAATTACCTACCCAGCCTACTTATCTAACATTTTTTCTTCTTTTTGGTTTGGGTGCACTTGGACTTGCAAACCCAGCTTTTCAACTTTTTCTTTTTGATGTCTTCCTATTCTACATCTACACTTATTTCTTCCAAGGGCCCAGATTAAGGAGTTGGGCTCCTTTGATTCTCTACCTATCTAAGAATCTGCCAAGATTAAGCTGTTTGGACAGATTTTTCATTCTCTATATTCTAAAATAGGAAATCGGAACCTAGAGAGACCAATATTAGGCTGGTTGGACCTCCCTTTAGCTAAAAATTTATGAAAAGACTCTTCAAAACTGGAATGCAGCAGATGATCTTTGAGTAGCATTCTATCATGGACTCTTTTTGGTGACTGTTAGCAAATATGGAGCATTGCAGCATGCAAAGTATGACATATTTGGCCTGTAAAAATGTCAATCATGAAATATGAGTAACCTGCTGCAGCAGGAGGCTAACAGGGAGCATCCTGTAGAGGATAAAAATGGGGTGATAAGGACAAGCTTACCTCCTACATGGAGTGAAGTCAGCTACCAAATAATGAAATACATCACTTGTGAAGGAAGGTTCAACATAATTTATGGTTATCACTTCAGGCTATTTCATGAATTAATATATGGGATGGACCTAGCTTCACTTAGGAAACTCAGTATCCCATATTTCCTCCTCCAGTCTTTGATATAATGTGGTACCAAGCTAAATGCGGGGGTCCCAGACCAGCTGGCACACCATGGTCTCATTAAATTATTGGTGGAAGATGCCCTACACACATACACCATCCCCATAGCTTGGGAAATGTTCAGGAATATGTCTAGAGAATATGACATCAAAACTTTGACAGAAGATATCACCCCATATGGTAGTAAGGAGGAGGAAGAGAAAGAGGAAATTGAGGAAGAAATGCAAAGGAAGAACATGAAACAGAGGAGGAACAAAAAGTAGAGGAGAAACTTGAAAAACCCACTTTAATACCTAAATCAGAAAAGAAAACAGCCTCAAAGACAAAGAAGAGGAAAAGAACAAAAATTGAGAAGAAAAAGCCCAAGAAAGCCCAAAAAAAGACTGCCTCATGAGAGGCAGGGACCCAGTGAGGAAAAGAGAAGACATTACTAGAAATAGCAAAAACACAAGTAGAAACAGTAGACATAGAAAAGACTGTAGAAGATGAAGGGGAAGAATAGCAGGAAGAATAATCCCTTAAAACATTGGCAAAAGAAGCAGTAGTTGTGCTGGCTGCATTGAGAACTCCAGCAAAACAAAAGGGAAAAAGAAAAAGAGAAACATCCATGTATTTCAAAGCCAAAAGGAGCACCAGGATAAAGGTGGGCAAGCCCCAGCCACCACCAAAAGAACCTATAATAATTGAGGATGCACCTACTGAGAAAAAGGAGGAATCCCCATCCAAAATATCTATTACCTATGAGAGAGGGAGTCCCAAAACTTCCACCTAGAAGGAAAGAATAAGACTAATGGACACCAAAGCAGTTCTATAGGAAGCTAAAACCTCTCTACTGGAAACATTGTCCAAGCTAAAGGAGACTAAAAAATTAGAAGAGGAGTCAGCAGAATAGACACAAGAGGAAGGCAAGGCCAAAGAGATACCTGAACCAAGCCCTTAGCCTAATTTAGGCTCATATTACAATTTGCCAGAAGGTGGGAAGATCATCCCACAGAAATTCTTTGTGCCCCTTTTCTTTGAATTAGAACAAGAAAGGGTTAGAAACCACACCTGGATGAAAATTGCTAAATCCAAGGGAGTTGCAGATATAGGACACATGGAAAAATAGTTGAAAGAATTAAGAAAGGAGTTGGCAATGGTGAGACACACCGAGAGCATTAAAACAGCCCAGCTACATGAGGAAAATGCACTGCTGAAAAAGCAGTTACAGCAACAGGAAACTCAAAGGGGAGACATATCACAAATTTTTGAAGAACAACAATTACAGGAAGGTCCCCTAGTAGATAAGGAAGCAGCAGAGAAACAACAGCAAGAGGAAGAGCCATAGCCTGATGTTGAAATGATGATAAAATAGCAGCAAGAAAGGGAGTCTTAGGCAACAGCTAAAGTGCTAATGTTGAAGCAGCAGTTGCAAGAAAGAGAAGCGTAGATGGCTTACATGGCCAGCTGGGCAATGGAAGCCTTGCAATGTAGACAACTAGCTAGATCTTATGCATTGTATCTTAAATACCAATGGCTCCAATTCCAAATTAAAACATTGGCCCAAAGGGGCACAATCCCATTCCAAAATTATGGCCAGTTTATGCATCTGTGTTCTACTAGTTTAGCTGAGGATAAAGCCAAATTAGCGGAGTTTTACTTACAAAATATGGCACTCCCTGATATGAAATTTTGGGATCTGAATGATGCATTGGGAGACATACAACTCATGGTCATGGCTTCTTGGATGAGCTATGAGGAAAAAAGAGCAGTGGAAGTTCAACAGATCATGGAAAAAGAACTAAATGAGCCCCTGCTAATAAGGGCATAACCGGAAGACCCCTCAGCTCTCATATATGCTCATCAACACCTTGCAAGCAACCCTCAAGTTCTCCCTGATTAGTTTGAAAGGCAAGCACAAGCCATCGCTCATTTTGAAGATATGGAAAGATTATTTGGCGATGATTGCCTTCATGCTTGCATGAGGAGATGGAATACATTGTCATATAGCTTAAAGCTCAGGTAGTATCACTCCCCAACCAGAATGAGGGAGCCTTGGTGAGAGTGCCCCTATACAAACAATCAATGAAAAACTTGAAAGCCAACTGGATTGGCCTTAAGTTCAGTCCGCCACTACTCTTAGGACTATTTGAAGGGGTTAAGGAAGAAGAAGAACACAAGAAATGGGAGGAAGTGGACAGAAAGGCAGGTTTTCATGACAGAGAATAGGACATCACCTTAGAAGCTTGGGATGTTAGGGAAGATGTTAAAGCTATCAAGGATGAAGAACTAGATTAGTTGCTCAGAGGATGAGCAACCCATTCAGCAGGGGGTTGATGATGAGCCCCAGAAATAGGTAACTATATGGGCTCATTTTGCCTATTGTTTTCATTTAATCCACCATTATCCATAGTTTTATTCGTGTTTTTGAATATATTTATGTCAATTGAATGAATGGGGATAGTCACTTTACCATAAAGTCTAATGAGTGTTTATTGTAGATTTTTGGACATTTTGGACCAAGACCGGGCATTTATGAGCAGATTGGTAGCCAAACGCGAAGAAACAGTGCTGAATACTTAGAGGAGGGGTGTATCCTGCATTAAATAACCCCTTTGTCGAGTTCTCCATCAACAGCTCGGAGTACAATTGCCACAAATGATGATTCCAAGAGGCAGCCGAGGAAGTCTAGTGAGGTCGCTGTTATCTACAGATTTAGGTAGACGAGTTCCTAAAGTTTAGGAGGAATGTTGGGAGTCTTCACTTGTATAAATTAGAAGGCCTCAGGCCTTAGTAGGTTAGCCATTTAATAGTCTATTTTCGCACGTTAGTGCAGCCTTGTATTTAACTCATTTTCGAGCTCTTTTTATAGATAGTTTTGTGATGTAACTATTATTTTTTTGATCAATGAAGATGAATCCAGAATTGAACCAACACTGATCTTTCTAAGGGTGTTGGAGCTCTTGGGGTTGGGCCAAACCCAAGTGCCCAACACCTCCTTCGTGTATTTGTATGTTTTTTTCTTGCATTCATGAAATAATTTATGTTGTCTAAGTTAAATCTTGCTTTGTTACTTAGGTTGGTTTTGATGATTGGAATAGTTATTCTAGCTTCAAGTTGATTAGATAGTTTGCTACAATAGTAGAAGAAGATCCACAAAAAGGCTACCAAGCAGGCATTGATCTCCTTTCTACCTCCGTGGGACCATGAATTGTGACCAAGGCACTCTTGCTACCACCAAAACATTGTTTTTGATTTCCAATGCAATTACTAGTGTGAGATTTCGAGTTGGAGAAGTTGATATCAGTTGTATTTACATGTTTAGATCTGTTCTTTTTCAGTTTCCATGGCTTTCTTGCATAAGTTCCTGTCCATAAAGTTTTATTCAACACTTTTCTGGTGTTTAGGTCAGAATTAGGTTAAAATAGGTAAAACTCTATTTTTTTAGTTCTTACTTGGGACAGTTTTGAAAAGTAAGTGTGCAGATCACTTGTAGAACCCTCTAGATTATCATTCTCTAGCACCTAACCTACTCCAGTCCATCTCTCAAGATTTCCTCCACTCATTCGCCATACTTTCCCAAACTGCCCTAATTTCTACGTTCTTGTGCAAAATTGCTTCCTTGATATTTGAACAAATCCAACCATCTCTTTCCCACTATTTTTCCACCTTCAAAACTCCAAAAACCACTTTCGGCCTCCTCCTATAGAACCTCCTGTAGAACTTCCTGTAGATCCCCTGCAGCCTCTTGTAGAAGTTCATGCAAGTGATTTTTTGAAGTCTGACCGCAATGGAAATCTACAGAAGGGTACTAGGGACTCCTTAGGTCCTTTCCACACCTTTCCAACCTCCTGCAAAAGCCAACCCCATCTCCCTTCACCACCAAACCTCTGTAGAGTCACAAATAAGTAAAACACAAGCATAATAATTCTGCATAAAATTGCTCAAAAGTACAAAAAGATGAATTTTCCACATTTTCCTTCAGAATTAGCTTGAATACATCCATTTTACCTTTTTAGCAGTCAATGGCATCCATTTCAATAGTTTCACCTTTGTTTCTTGCAAAAGTAGGGTTAGTGAGTAAAACTAGGATTTGTTAGGGTTTGTGTTTCCTTCTAGTTTTCATCTTCTTTCTGCAAGTAGAATAGCCTCTTTTGAGTTAGCTTTCTTCCACCAAAGTTAAAAGCTTCTTCTAAGAACTCATAGAAGTTATCTTAAGCTCCTAGCAAACTTGTGCTAGCTGATCAAGTGATAGCTTGCAGTAAGAACTAGTACTTGTGCATATAACACCATCGCTTCCAAGTTTGTTAAGAACTAATGGGTTGATAAAAGTAAAGTAGGGAGCCCATGGAGTTGCAGCATCATTGCTGCAATACTGGAGCTCACCAACTGGTGGTCGGCTGAGGCAGTCTGCAACATTATTGGTGCTTCCCTTCTTGTACTTAATGTTCAAATGGAACTATTGCAGGCATGATGGTGATCATTCTGTAAATTTCCTTGTGTCTGTATGAACTGTAGGGGTTTGTGGTCTATGTGGATGATTGTTCCTTTCCCTAGAATATAATTCTTCCATTATCGATAGGCTTGCACAATGGAATACATATCTTGTTGGGTGTGTGTTATATTCTTTGTACGTTGTGCTGGGCGCAACACCCCGAGATTTTTTTTTTTGGACCCTATATTATGTGGGCGGACCTACCTATGGTTTTGTGCATGGATTGTGCACATGGTTTTGGGCATGATGGTTTTCTATCCATGGTATTTTGTAGGCCCGGCCAAGGGAACTACGTTTATGTTCTAATCCAGGGTTAATGGATTGGGGTTTATGGATGCTTTGACATGTATATATATGTATTGTAACATTGAAAGGAATATAATGAAAAATCAACCTGGTTGTCCCAGTTTTGGGATCCAAGGAAAAATATTTGTGTATATCTATTTTATGTTTTATTCTCTCGCTATTGTTTATTTTTTGTTTTTAGAATTTGTATGCAGGTAATTTCTCTACGGGGTTAAAACCTGCATTTGGTATTAGAGATGTTTTGGGTTCAAGGGGACACCTTTGTTATTGAGGGGTTTTGCTTGGGCCTGTGGTAGACCCTGTTCAATGGGAGATTTGCGAGATCGATTCTTGTGGTGAAAGAAGATGGAGATAAGTGGAAAGATAAAGATCAATAAATTTAATGGTCAGAGTTTTGAGTTGTTGAAACTCAAGATGGAGGATCTGCTGGTGGATAAATATTAGTTGATCATGATAGATTCAGGTACTAAACCAACAACAATGTTAGCTAAAGACTGGGCAAAGTTTGATCAGAAGGAAAAGAGCACAATACGATTGTGTGTCTCAAATTCAGTATTGCTGAATGTATCAGGGGAAGCTTCGACGAAGGTTTTGTGGGACAAGTTAGGGACTTTATACCAATCTAAGTCTTTGGTGAATAAATTGTTCCTACGAAAAAATATGTATAACCTGAGGATGAAAGACGAAGACTCAGTAATAGAACATATGAATGCCTTTAATACTATGGTAAGATAGTTATTATCTATTGATATTAAAATTTTAGATGAAGATAAGTGCATCAATTTTTTGTGTTATCTACCAAATTCCTTGGATAGTCTGGTTGTTGTAATAGGTAGCAATGAAACTGCCTTGCAGTTTGATGAAATAGTCTCATCATTGTTGTCGGAGGAGATGAGATGGAAAAATATGGAGGGCCAAAATGGTGATGCCTTGTCTATACAAGGATAGTCCCAGGATAGAAACAAAAACAATTCCTTGAGTGAAAGATCTAAATCTATAGGGAGATCTAAATCTCCAGGAAAACCTATAAAGGTGTGCTTGAAATGCGGAAAGGAAGGGCATTTCAAAAGGGATTGTAAATATAAATCTCCAGATAAAGGAAAGGGATCTGATGATGCTCCTCCTGCAGAGGTGAAAACCACCTTAGATGAAGGTGGGGATGTGTACTTGGGTTCTTCTTCAAGTACAGAAGTAGATCACGAGGCATGGTTAATTGACTCAAGTTCATCCTTTCACTTCACTCCCCATAGAGAGTTGTTCCACGAGTATGAGAAATATGATGGTGGTGATATATTCTTAGGGGATGACAGGAATGCTAGAATCATTGTTCACGAAAAAATCAAGTTGAAGTTGCAAGGGGGAAGGAATACAATACTTATGGGTGTTCTGCATATTCCTTCATTGGCAAGAAATGTGATTTTTGTAAGCGCAGGTGTAAAAACAATGTTCGAGAAATATACCCGAAAGATGGTTCGGGGAATTCTTATGCAACAAACTCACAAGATAAAAGAAAATATAGATCAATGACTTAAAATTCAGCCTCTTCGAGGGGTAAACCTCCTTTACATTACACAAACGAACAAATCTTGGATGATACAAATGACAAAACATCCTTCCTATATATAGGAGTTGAAGGGGTCCCAATACAATCAGAGCCTACATAACAATAATATTGTAGGGGCGCAATAATAACAATAGTGGGCTTCTATGGGGCACAATAATAACAACATGGGGACTATATGGGCATGATAATACAATAAAGGGGTTGCACTAGTAACAATAAGAGGTTACACTGGTAGTATAGGGATCTATAAGAGCACTAGTATTGATGTGGGGAGTTCGGATTGGAACTATGTACAAGCTTCATGGTGGCACTTTTATTGATGGGTGAAATAGTTCTATGGTTCCTGAAAGTGGAGTAGAGAATCTAGTGGTCTTTGGAGAAAATAACATGCTATGGCATCAAAAGGTTTGACATATTGGAGAGAATGGTATGGTCAAAGGCATGTTTAATTTCTCCCTAGATTTTGATTTATGTGAAAATTGTGTATATGGGAAGAAAAATCAGGTGAGTTTCCCCTCTGGTGCTAAGAGGGTGAAACAAATATTAGAGCTTTTGCACAGTGATGTCGGTTCCATCACTAGGTAAGTCTATGTACATGTATCATTTATAGATGACTTATCAAGGAATACATGGATATATTTCCTCAGGAATAAATCTAAAGTCTTTGGTAGGTTTAAATAATTTAAGGATCCGGCCGAAAACTAGACAGAGAACAAGATAAAGGTGTTGAGGATAGATAACAGTGGAGAGTTTTGAAAGAAGGAATTTTAAGAGTTCTGTAAGAAGTGTGGTATAGTAGGACAGAAGACTACTCCATACACACCTCAACAAAATGGAGTTGCAGAAAGAATGAATAGGATGTTGATGGAAAAGGAAAGAAGCATGCTCAGTGGTGTCAGGTTAGGATAGGAATTCTGGGCAGAGGTAGTGGAGACTGCATTTTACCTGCTCAGTGGTGTCAGGTTAGGATAGGAATTCCGGGCAGAGGTAGTGGAGATGTATGGACTATTAAGAAGCCTTCTCTTTCACATCTAAGGGTATTTGGATGTGATGCATATGTACATGTTCCAAAGGAGAAAAGAACAAAGTTGGATAGTAAATCTAAAAGGTGTATATTTATTGGGTATAAGGATGGTTTAAAATGTTATAAGATTTGGAACCCAAAAGCAAGGAAGGTTGTGTACAGCTGAGATGTGTTGTTTAGAGAGGTAAAAGATGTTATTAAACATGAAGTTGTACCAAGGAAGGTTCCATTGTTGGCTGACGTGGAGTTCTGGTCCTTGGTGAAGCCACACGATGGTGTATGGATGCAGGTGTGGTGTGGTCGGTATGCCCAACCACTTCATGACCTCTGCTGAAGTGAGGTTCTTTTGGCTTATGCTATAAACAATGAACTGCAACGGAGAACCCTTCACCCACATCTATGAGTGGAAGATTCGCTCCCCCTCCTTTGGATCTTCGAGCTCAATATTTTGGAGCTTGGTGGTGGAAATAGTGGAACTGGGCTCCACATCAATAATATGCTTCCATTTGTCATTCCCCTTGTCAGGTTCTGACTTAGAGTTAGAACATGCATCTGATTCAGAAGCTTTCAGCTCAACCATTAGTGACTACTTGGCTCGACACTCACTTGTGTTGTGAGTTGGGCTTTTATAGAACCCACACCATTTCCTAGTGTCCTTCTTTGTCTTTGTGGTGTTGTTCTTTGGTTGTGGTATCAAAGGGTTTTCCTAGGTCACCCCACCTTGGCTTTGTCCTTTGTTCTACAGTTTGGGGTTGCCTTTCCCTGCTTTATATTCGTAGATCCAAAGTCTTGCTTCTTCTCTTTAAATTTCTACTCGATCTTGATAGCATATTGTGTTGGCATTATGATTCTGGTATGGCTCTATGATACAGGTGTTGTACTTGATGGCAACTTGCTCAAGTGGCAATGGTCTGTTCAGGCTCTCAAAATGATGGAAATTAAGAGGCTCGCAGGTGAATGGTTCAAAAGGTGCGTACCCGCAGGTTACCAATACAGGAAGTGCGGTCATACCCGTAGGTTACCTGTTCAGAAGGTGCGGACCCCAGTGCACACACTTCAAGGCAGTAAAGCATGCTCACGTGGGGTTTCTTATGTTTGGCTCGTGGTATTTAGCCCGCCTTTTCTGATGCTATGGTTTTGGCCCGTGTTATAGGATCTATTTTAGCCCCGGTTTGGATCCCTTGTATTCGTTATTGATGGTTTTGTCCCATGGTGTGAATAAGGGCTTGACTATAAATAGGGAAGGAGATCACTTGGCTTAAGTATATTTTGTAAATTGAATACCTTAAGATTTGAAATATTGGGTTATTCTTCAAAAGCTTGATCTATATAAAAGTAAAGTTGAAAGTGAATCTATGAAGGGTGATCTCTCGAGCGCATGATCAGATTTGAGCATCTGACTATCGGTGGCACACTGGGGGACTGCCATTTCAGCCCTAATTAGAGGTACGTAGGTGATTAACGGTGCAGGTGCGTGGGTACGCAGAGAAGAAGAAGGAGAAGTGCGTGGGTACGCAGAGAAGAAGAAGGAGAAGTGCATGGGTACACAGAGCAGAAGAAGGCACAGTGCGTGGGTATGCAGCGCGATAGAGGTTCAGGTGCGTAGGCATAGGGAAAGTACGCGGCGTTTCAGAAGCTGCAGGTGCGTAGGTACGCGGCGGGATAGCATCTGTGGGTGTGTGGCTATAGTAGTAGTACGCGGCGCGATAGTATCTGTGGGTGCGTGCCTGCAGTAACAGTATGCAGTGTGATTGAAGAAATAGTGCGTGGGTACGCGGTGAAGCAGAAGGGTCTCTCCGGGTATACGCAGGGGAGCAGAAGGTGAAGTGCATATGCAGGCAGACCAGAGAAAGAAAAATTGTGTATCTGTCTGTTGATAAGGTGTTCTAGGTTTAGTTTACTGTTACTGTTGATCTGGTTACTGCAGTTGACTGGATGATTTACTTGTACTTGATGACCTCTGGATGTTCATGGATCCAGTTTGAAAATTTATGAAAAGTGGTCCTTGAAAGAAAAGAAGTAGGGGGTTGTAGCTCCCTTCCAAGAGAGACTGGAAAACGAGAGAGGGTTGTAGCTCTCTGCAGGTTGCAGCCTGTGTACTGGTAAAGGATTGCACCAGTACAAAACCTTTGTAAAAGAAGTTTCTAATTTGAAGGAAGATAGAGACATATTGCAGCAGGTGGTTTTCACCCACATTGGGTTTCCACCTTACATCTGGTGTTCTTTGGTGTGACTATCTATTTTCTTGTTTATGCTCATTATTTTATGGTACTGACATGCAAAAATAATTCAAAGTGTAAATAAGGAAGATTTATTAAAAGAACTTGATAATACTGATTCACCCCCCCTCTCAGTATTATTTCCAACAATTGGTATCAGAGTAGGTCCTTCTGAAGGAGCTTGATCGCTTGAAGGAAGATCCATCATCATGAGCAACTATGAGAGGGAAGCATCGATCAGGCCACCAATTTTTGATGGGACAAACTTCATATATTGGAAGGTAAGAGTTACTGCCTATCTTCAATCTTTGGGTACTGGAAGTTTGGGTACATCATAGAAACAGGGGTTATACTTTTCCATCAGCTACTCCTACAGATCCAACAAAGAAAAAGAAATATGAAACAAATGCAAAGGCAGTCAATACTCTTCTAGGATGCCTATCTCAATCAGAATTTGTGAAAGTTATGTAGTATAAATCCGCAAAAGAAATGTGGGACAAGATCGTCCTGAGCTATGAAGGAGATGATCAGGTAAAACGTGCAAAACTTCAAACCCTCAGGATTCAGTATGAGAATCTCAAGATGTATAATGATGAAAGTGTGGCTAACTATTTTCTCCGTGTAGATGAGATTGTTAATTGTATGAAAAATTTGGGCGAAGAAATAAAAGAAGTTGTTGTGGTTGAAAAAGTTCTAAGATATTTGTCACCTAGGTTTGAATCTAAAGTTTCTGCTATAGAAGAAAAGGAAAATCTCCAACATCTTAAAATGTCACAACTGCATGGAATTCTAACTGCTTATGAAATGAGGAAAGGAGGTCCATCTGACAGGAGAGAAGCTGCCTTCAAGGCTTCAGGCAAAGGAGAGTACTATGAATCAGGAGAAGAAGAAGAATCAAATTTTGTCAGAAATCTTCAACGAGGTACTGGACGGTTCAGAGGTAAGCTGCCCTTCAAATGCTTTGCTTGTGGAAGAGTAGGTCACTATGCTGCCAAATGTCCTCATAAGGATAATATCGACAAGGGAAAGGAACCTATTAGATGGAACAAGAAACAAAATGCAAATAAGAAGAGCTACTACACTCATGAAGACAGTGACGGTCTATCAAATAGTGATGAAGATGAACGAGGTAATAACTATAAACTTTTGATGGCATTTGAAGATGATGATTACATGGACGCTATAGATGTGGATAGTTTTTATGAAGAAATTTATAGACTCAATACATGTATAGAAGAAAAGAATATGATCATTGATACTCTACAATGTCAAATTGATGAAAAGGAAAAATATCTTGAAAAGTTAGAAGGTGAAATTGTTGGTCTAAGAAAAGAGATTGAGAAAACAAAGGCTATTAATCTTAAGTTTGTCAAAGGATCTGAAACTCTGGATGAGATCATCAATGTACAACGTTCTCCACTAAACAAGACAGGTCTGGGGTATAATGGAGAAACCTCTCAAGCATCCACCTCAAAGAGTTATCTTGATGCAACAAGAAGGAATGAGCAAAAGCTCAATGGAGATCACCAGGTAAAGCAGGGACGAATTACATCAAGAGCAAACAAAGACTATCAGGTGAACCAGGGGCAATCCTTCTTAAGGGTGAACAAAAGCTACAACCAGCCACAGGTAAAATCTTCTCAATTTGCTTCAAGAATGGATATCAATAGAATTACAATCAATTGGCTGGTAGATTCGATAACCGCAGAAGTTTCTTCAATGGACAATGCTTTTCTTGCCATAACTTTGGTCACAAAGCAGCTCAATGTGTTGCATATAAACCAATCATGACTAGAGAAGCTCAAAAACAAAGGAGTATGACTGGGATTTCAAAAAGAACCTATAACAATTTTTCAGCTCTTGAAAATGAAGTTGAATGTTCTATTTGCAATAACTTTGGTCATGAAGATTTTGAATGCAGGAGCAGGTTATAGTAGAAAAAGGAACAAGCTTCAAGCACCAAAACATGGAGAATAAAGGAACCTCAAACGGAAAGATGTGGGATAGCGTTTTATTCAGAGGGACAAGAAAATCTATGGTACATTGACAGTGGATGTTCAAAGCATATGACAGGTGATAAAGAAAAACTTGAATCATATTCTTCTTTAGAAAAGGGAAAGAAAGTTTCTTTTGGAAATGATACTCCTGTAGCTATAAAAGGAAAAGGCACTGCTCAGTTGAAGGACAAGGTCAAAGCTGGAAATGTTTTGTATGTTGATGGATTGAAGCATAATCTTCTGAGTGTTAGCCAGATGTGTGATCAAGGAACCGAGGTAATTTTTAGATCAAATGGATGTCGTGTTCGTGATCTTGATACAGGTGAAATATTGATCAAAGGTAGAAGAACTCGAAATAATCTATACATATTTGAAGAAGGACAACAACAATGTTATTTAAGCAAGGATGATGAACACTGGTTATGGCACCGGAGGTTGGGGCATCTAAGCTTTTCACAAATAAGGAAAGCATGCAAATACCAGGTAGTTCGTGGCCTTCCAGATATCAAAATTCCAGACAACACCATATGCAAATCATGTCAGTTTGGAAAGCAAACCAGAACTAACATTCCGGAGAAGGAAGGATTAGCTAGCATGCCTCTTGAGCTAGTCCATACAGATGTTTGTGGTCCTTTTAGGAAAAGGACATCTCGGGGAGAAGAATACTTGATATTATTCATTGATTATTTCTCTAGGTTTGTTTGGTTAGGTCTTATGAAGCACAAAGATGAAGCATTTGAAAAATTCAAATCTTTCAAAGCCTTGGTTGAAAATGAATCAGGTTACAAAATTAAGAGCCTCAGGTCCGACAGAGGTGCAGAGTTGACCTCAAATGAATTTTTTGATTTTTGTGAAGAACATGGGATAAGAAGGGAATTCTCTACAGCTATAACTCCTCAGCAAAACGAAGTAGTGGAAAGAATGAACAGAACAGTCCAACAAATGGCTCGTGCTATGCTTGATGAGTCTGGAACTCCCGCAACTTTCTGGGGTGAAGCTGAATATGCTGCGGTCGTTATTCTCAACAAAAAAATGTCCGGGTGAACAGCACTCAAACTCCTCATGAGCTATGGTATGGTGAGACTCCTTCGGTAAAGCACTTCAAAATCTTTGGGAGCAAGTGATATATTAAGAACACTGGTCAGCAACTTGGAAAACTTGAACCTAGAGCAGATGAAGGCATTCTTCTTGGTTATTCTCCACATAGCAAAGCATACAAGTGCTACAATAAAAGACTTGGAAGAATTGTTGACATCATTGATGTAGTGGTTGATGAGAAGGGATAATTCCTAGGCAAGTAAATCATGAAGATATTGAAGAAAATGAAGACTACCCTCAAAGACAAAATGATGAAGAAGAAGAAGAACCTCAAGAAGAACCAGAGGAGCAGAT
Source organism: Pinus taeda (assembly GCA_000404065.3). Classification (NCBI taxonomy): domain Eukaryota; kingdom Viridiplantae; phylum Streptophyta; class Pinopsida; order Pinales; family Pinaceae; genus Pinus; species Pinus taeda. The sequence continues at coordinate 19,727 of APFE030573586.1, read as the reverse complement.
AAGGATAGAAGAGAAGACTCCATCCAGATATGTTCAGAAGAATCATCCAGAATCTTAGATTTTGGGGCAGAAAGAAGCAGGTGTACAAACAAGAAGAACAGTTACAAAAGCTTCAAGCTATTTGGCACTACTCTCTTCCACTGAACCACAAAATGTGAAAGAGGCATGCAAGGATGAATGTTGGGTAAAAGCAATGGATGAAGAACTTGAGCAGATCGAAAAGAACAACACTTGGGAGCTGGTCCCTAGACCAAAGGATAAGAATGTTATAGGGACAAAATGGGTCTTCAAAAATAAATTGAATGAAAATGGAGAAGTAATTAGAAACAAGGCCAGACTTATTTGTAAAGGATATGCGCAGCAAGAAGGAATAGA